>JAAAIY010000237.1:0-30079 GCA_016098105.1 Actinomortierella wolfii
AAAAAAAAAAAAAAAAAAAGGGACCAGACACAGGCGGTCGAAATTAGCGCAGGGGCGTGGGGAGCATCATAGCCCTGGTTCTTAAACAATAGTAAAGGACAATGATGGCCAACTTATAAGAAGAAAAAAAAAGATAGTGAATACCAAATTTCAGGTCAAGACTTGTGGTTCCTGATATGCAGTTTGTCTGTCTAAAAATTCCGTATTAATCTATGCCTGCTGAACATAGTTCTTATTAAAGGCATTCGTTTGTTTGTTGTGTTGTTGCAGGCGAAACACGTTTGTTGTATAGTAAATCTTAAGAGTGACTCTTCCTACGCACTCTTCATTCATGTAGTTAGAGGCTGTGTATTGCACAGCCAGCTGATTATATGAAATGTGCGAGATTATAAGACCACTTGTGCAATAGGAAGAAATATCACGCGTCTAAGCCTGTTCAATTGCCGACTTAAAATAGGCATATGGTGCCAAGTGATGTTACATGGCAAGAAAAAAAAGTAGACGCAACACAAGGGCGATGGATAATGAAAATACTTTTTTTGTCTAATGTGACTAACAAGACGTGTCTTTGTGTTCATCGTTCGTACGGCGGCGAGGGAGGATTTTTTGCTATATTTCCCCACAACAAAATGCAAAGGGAAACTGTGTGTATGACGCCGTTGGAGGGATTTTATGGAGGAAATATCTGCGCATGACTGCGGGTGATGCAAACGACCGACTGAAAGGGTGATGGGAAGGCGAAGGATGCTCTCCATACGGGAGAAAGAGATAACATTTTCACGTTGGGAGAAAAAGGAGGGCGGAGGGGGCGGTAGGGTAGTAAGGAAGGTTTGAAAATGGCGTGGCAAGAATGACTCTTTTTTGATCTGGCCGTTGATTCGCTCCCAAGATCGGCTTCGTTTTTAGTGGCACACAAGAGGGGAGCAGGTGAGAGAGAGACAGACACACACTCTTTCTCATTCTTCTCTCTATTCTCTCCATCATTGCCTCTTGCAACAAGGGTCTTGCATTCCTCTTGACTTCTTCATTATTCCCATTCTAATGCCATACGGTAATGCATCTTTGCTAGCTTTGTTCGCTCTATCGTTGTCTCCAACTCTCTAATAATGTTTGACCTGCATAGGGCCTTGCTTCTTTCCTTCCTCCACACAGAGCGGACTTTTCTCACCTTTTATCGTCATCTCTCCTCATGCCTCTCTCTCTCCTGCCTAATGGCCATGTCTAGAACGACGCACTAGCCAGCCCGAGAACCCGTTCTCCAAGCTGGTTTCGCAGCAGACAATTGCCATTGTGCCTGAGTTTACCCTCGAATCTGGACACAAGTTGTACCAAGTCCCCGTTGCCTACAAGACTTGGGGCAAGCTGAATGATGCCGGCGACAATGTCATGATCATCTGCCATGCTCTGAGTGGAAGCTGCGATGTCGAGGACTGGTAAATACTTGTCTCTTTTTTTTCTTCTCTCTTCTATGATTATCTTTCTCACCAGATGCACTTCTCTCTCTCTCCCTTAATCCTGGGCGAGATGGAGACGAATCGAAAAACAAACAAAAATGTCGTGCTCGCCTGTAGATCTGTCTGTGCGTCTGGGATACATATTCCCATGTACATGCTGAGAAAGAAAAACACAAGGGCAACATGTACCTTTCCCAAAATCCGAGATCCCTTTCTCATTTATTCTCTGTTATACAAAAAAACAAAACAACTACAACCACATGACAAACAACATAGGTGGGGGCCATTGATGGGCCCTGGCCGGGCGTTTGACCCGACAAAGTTCTTCATTGTCTGCTGTAACGTACTCGGTTCGCCTTATGGAACAGCTTCCCCAGTGACGATCGATCCCGTCACAGGTGTTAATTACGGTCCCGAGTTTCCCCTGACAACCATCCGAGATGATGTTCGCCTTCACAAGTTGATCCTCGATGACTTGGGTGTTAAGCAGGTGGCCATCTGTATCGGAGGTTCGATGGGCGGCATGCAAGTTCTCGAATGGTCATTCTTTGGACCCGACTATGTCAAGACCATTGTCCCCATTGCCACGTCAGCCAAGCATTCTGCCTGGTGCATTTCTTGGGGCGAGGCTCAGCGCCAGTCGATCTATAGTGATCCAAACTATAAGGATGGATATTATACCCCAGATGCTGTAAGTCTTCAGGAGCAAATGGCAAAGAAGAGGAAAAGCAGCAGGCTCATCTTTCTCTCCTCTCCTCTCCTCCTTTCTCCCCACATCATTTTTTTTTGTTGTCTGACTTGAACCTTCTTTATTTTGCTTGACTCCATTAAACTAGCCTCCTTCTGTCGGACTTGGAGCAGCACGCATGGCGGCCCTGTTGACTTATCGATCACGCAACTCTTTCGAATCCCGCTTCGGACGCAAAGTCATGGATAAGCCCACGTACTCGACCGCCAAGGAACCCGAGACGCCTGCAGAGGAGCACCATCAGATCCATAACGATGGACATCGTCATACCAAGGGCCCCATTGTCCGCAGCAGCTCGGTCGACAGCACCAGTTCGTTGCTCGCTGCTAGCTCCAAGGCGCTGGAGCAGATCGTGGAGGGTGTTGTTGCTTCGGGAAAGACGTCTACCTCTCTGACCTCGTCGACCACTACGACGATCGCCACAGAGGGACCCGTCTCGTCTTCGACAGCATCAACTGCCACTTCCACTGAATCTGCTACGGCTGCAGCAGCAACAGCAACAGCAGCGACTGTGAACGGGGTTGCAAGCCCCCCTTCTCCATCTTCGTCTTCCGATGGATCGGCGTCGCCGACATCTGTCTCGAACGGCGGCGGTGAGACATCACGTCCTCTGACGCCCATCTCGATCCCGATCGTGAAGAAGCCAAAGTCATCCAAGCCAACAGTGTTTTCGGCGCAAAACTATCTGCGGTACCAGGGTGACAAGTTTATCCACCGATTCGACGCGAACTGCTACATTGCCATCACGCGCAAGATGGATGTTCACGATGTGTCTGCAGGACGTCCAGGCACACTGCACGATGTGCTCGAGTCGATCCGGCAACCGGCGCTGGTGATCGGCGTCGAGTCGGACGGACTGTTTACCATCTCGGAGCAGTACGAGCTCGCCGAGCATCTGCATCAAGCAGAGATGGTGGTGATCCAGTCACCGGACGGCCATGATGGCTTCTTGCTCGAGTTTGAGCAGATCAATCGTGCCATTTTGTCCTTCATGAGCAAGCACCCACATATTGTTGAGATCCTCAGCCGTGAGGGTGTTGTTGCCCCCGCGTCTGTTGGTGAGGTTGTCAAGGAGAGCTTGTTTGGAGAAAGTGAGATTGTCAACTGGTAAAAAAAAAGGTTGGTTGGTTCTTTACCAACCATATTTTTTTTAGCTAGGTGCAAAAAGATACCTTAGGATAGTCATCTCCAACAACAAAACACGCGCATATTCGTGTTTGGAGAAAAAAAAGGTCTCCTTTTAATGTCAAAGAAAAAAGAACAAAGTACTAGTGGTTCATAGGATCACTTCTATAAAATACATATTGACGGGATGTTGGAGGATGGGTGGGCTGTTGATGTAACGATGCGGCGATGAAATGAGGAAAGAAAAACCGATACATATAGACGATTATCAGTCAAGATCCAGGCGCCAACAAAACAAACGATCCAGGCTTAGATGACTCTACATATTGGAACAGGAAACTCTCCATGTATATCATAGGCCGATGGATTGTGCGTGTGTTCTTTCTTTGCCAGGATCGTTGAAGGTGAGCGGGAGGAAGAGGAAATGTGTATAGTTTTTTAGTTGGGGCGGTTGATCTTGGCCTCGTTGAACAGCACAGTCTGGTTGGCTATTTTGTCCGACAGTGAACAAAAAGAGTAGATACAATAATGCGTGTTAGCATCCAATACATTTACACGAGGAAAGGACAGAAAGAATGTTGCAACAGATCGTCACATACCACGCGGATCAAACTTCATGAAAGACAGCTTGGGGCTTGTCCTCGGGCGACGAGTGGTGTAGAAGAATCCAGTGCCGGCAGTCGACAACAGCTTGACAATGATTGTTCTGAAATAGTCAACATAGATAGTGGAAAAGAGGAGGAAAGGTGATTGTCAACATCATGTCACAGAGAGGTCAATCCAGTCCAACATCAATGGGCATGTTGTGTCTTGTCTTCCATATCCCCTTGTTAGAGCACATACCGAGCCTTTGCTTTCTTGGCCACTAGTGAGAAGAAATCCGAGAAATGAGAGAGGAGAGAATAAAAGAATGTTGGTGTTAGCAAAAGGACCTCTAGTTTTTCTCTTCCATCTCCTTCCATCCATATGCTCGCTCGCTCCGAAGGGCTTCAAGTGACCGAGAGCTAGCATCTGGTTCCTGGACCCTCCCACTTTACGAAGGCTAAACAGGCGCATTTTCCCGGCCAGAATTGATAAAGTGAGGTCCTATCCATCTCCAAGTATCGACTTAGGCTATAGCCATTGTTGTGCCTTGATAGTGTGCCCAGGCAGACTAGCTGGGGGGTGCAGCTTACTTTTGTGTTAATGTGAGACTGAGTGGAATGTAGAATGCAAAATGCATGGAAGCTGATCCGAAGTCCTCCCTTGTTCTAGTTGGTGGCTTGTGTGTGGTTTCCAAATGAAGATATACTCTTTTTTGATATGTGTAGCTGAGGGTCTCGTTGACCTTTACCCTTAGACACATCCTGTATCATGGCCTCCACACATTACATTGATGCTCTCCCATGTATGTCCTATTTGCCTCCACCTGAGGCATGTTTGGTTGCTATTGGCATCATGCATGTAATTTTTCTTTGTGCCATGAGTGTCAACATAAGAATAAACCATACTAACCAATGACCTGTGCATGACCTGTTATTTTGTACGCGCTTTGTCAACACTCTAGATGTCGACCGCCAAATTGATGAACCTGGTAATGAACGAGACTGGAAAAATGGGAGTCAGGGAAGCTGGCAAGAGTATAGACACAGGAAGACAGGAAGGCTATTTAAGGAGACACGCAGCAAAAAAGAAGGACACACGCTTCGATGGGATCCATTCTGCCCATTTGTGACGATCCACTAATACCCTCGTTCTCTTGCCACTCCAACAAATGGTTCATCAACAAAATAGGTGTGCGGACACAGGTTGAAAAGTTGATCGCTGCAGAGATGAAGAGGATGCCAAAGCCCAAAGATGCATCGTCATTATATCCTGATATTGATCTCTTCAAGGTAAAGAAAAGAAAAAAAAAGTGGAGATGGCCACAAAAGCAAAACATGGAAAAAACAAGAACCCAACCCTGATCATGGCATTCCTTCTCTTAAAACATATTAAAAAAATCAACAATCCAGGATAATGAACTGATACTGCAAGAACTAGAGCGCGTACGGAAAGGCAAACCAATGGACCCACTGGATCTTACACGGTACCAATTACAACCGCCATCATCCACCACACCGTCCGATACCACAGCCTCGTCCTCAATACCCGATGCAATCAGTGGCGTTTCGGAAGAACTACCAGAGGGACGAGAGACCTGGAAAGCTGCAGTGGCGAATGCCAACGCACAGCTCGAGCACCAACAACAACGCTTGGTTAATCTGGAACTGCTCCAAAAGTATGGCGCAAACGCATGGAACATTCACAACTACCAGCTCGAGTACCAACTGAGCCATTTACGCCAACATGTTGATTCAAAACGCCATCTTGT
Source organism: Actinomortierella wolfii (assembly GCA_016098105.1). Lineage (NCBI taxonomy): Eukaryota > Fungi > Mortierellomycota > Mortierellomycetes > Mortierellales > Mortierellaceae > Actinomortierella > Actinomortierella wolfii. The sequence goes on from JAAAIY010000237.1 coordinate 5,681, forward strand.
CAACGAGCTCAACAAGCAGCGCAAGCGTGATCAGCTCGATGCTGCAGAGACGCTTCAGCGACTCGAGCGCCAGTGGGCCGATCTTGTCAGTGCTACCTTGCAAGTCGATGTCGCGGCCGCGTCGCTTCAACAGGAACTCGATCTCTTGCGTGCTCATGAAAAGAAACTGAGAAAAGAGCTTGGTTTGCCAGAGACACCGACATCTGCTACAGAGTCCTCCCAATAGCCCAATTTTTTTTTCTGGCATGAATAAAACAGAAAAAAAATTAGTTGATGAGGTTATGAAGATATAATATTTGTACGAAAATATAAGCCTACGAAACAACAAGGGTGGCCGTAATTACAAAAAAGCAACATTATTTATATAGAGATTTTATTTTTTTTTAATTTTTTTTGTGTTTTTCGTTGGTTGCAAAAGGGAAAAAAAAAAGAAATTCGTTAGAGCGCAACTTCCTTTGAGGCAACCGAGGGACCTGTCCCTGGCGCTGCTGTCGTTGAACCATCAGAAGGGGCGACATGCGGTGGTTGTTGCTGCTGAGGAATCACAGAGAACTGCTGAGGGGGGAGGGAAGCTGGAATATACATTGGCGGGTAATAGAAATAGTTGCCAAAAGCATCCGGTGGTGGTAAGCTCATCATGGGAGGAACTGGAGCCGCACTAGCAGCAGCATTACCACCATTGCTCATCCCTGCCACTACTGCGCCTTCAGCGCCCGGGGCAGCAGCACTGACGTTCTCAGCGCCGGGTAAGCTCGCTGTTGGTGGCAGTGGTGGCGGCGCTTGGATAATAGCGGCTCCAGGTGGTGGAGGTGCCAATGAAGAGACTGGGATAGGGATGGCCGTCGCCGCAGGCACGGGGACGCCGTTACTGTCAAAGTACATGGGTCCACCAAATCCTGCTGGGCCTGCCATGTAGACTGGCATAGGGAGTGGCATCGGGATCGCGGCGCCTGCCGCACCAGGGTACACAATCTCTTGTCCTGGATAGTAGACGACAAATCCTGGCTGGAGTTGGCCCTGAGCGTCATAAAAGAACCCACCCTGTTCGTATACGCCGCCATCGCCATATTCCTCTTCGTATGGGTACTCTTCACTTCCGCCTGATGCTGTGGCAGCTTGCTGGGGAACAAACGGTGTTGCATGGACGGCTAATGATGGAGGCAACAAATTGCACATATTTTACAGTAAGCAATTGCTATAAAGAATCAACAAAGAAACACAAGCATACTCATGCACGGAAAACAGCTCACGAAAGCTATCCATACCTGTCTTCAGGTTCGACTCTCTGGACTTTGACGACGCCTGAGTTTCCGCAAGATGGCTGTCGGTGCTAGTGCTCGATGGTGGCACGGTGGATTTGGATGGTCCTGAGACATCGCCAGTCTGAGTGCTGTCTTTATTCGGAGTGGAGACCTGTGCCTCCATGCCCTCTCTCGTAGTCGCAGACGCCACTGTGGCATTTGGCGTTACTGGCTCCTTATTATCGCCACCTTCCTTGGCGGATTGATGGTGGTGTGGAGGGTGATGGGCAGTCACATGTGGTGGAGCGTGTGGGGGTCGTCCTAGATGATGCACGTGTGGGTGGTGATGCGGTCCACCACCATGGGGTCCACCACGATGTCCAGGACCAAAATGGCGGCCTCCGTGAGCAAAAAACGCACCACCTCCTCGTCCACGTCCTCTTGCTGCAAAGTTTCCAGGAATGAAGTGTGGCCGGAATCCAGAGTACTGAGCTGGTGGTTGATTCTGCGGCATCTGCTGTTTCGCCTTGAGAGGTTGAGTACCAGGTGGAGGGACAACAGGAGACTGAACATTGTCCGACTTGCCTGTGGGTGGTACCTGGGCCGAGGCAGCTGTGTTCGCCGCAGCTGGTGCTGGTGTTGGTCCTTTCGCGGCATTGTTTTCACCCGTTTTTGTCTCCGTCGAGTTTGCTGGTTTTGCCACCTCTGATGCAGCCTCTGATGGCGTTGTTACCGCCGCCTTAGGTGCAGCCTTGGGCAGAGCAGAGTGTAGCAAGCGTGAAGCTCTTTTCACATCCTTCTCGCCAAATCGAGTAGTTGATCGAGAACGTGCTGGGGATCCAGAGTTGGCCTTGATGGTTTCGTCCTGCTTTGACGGCTCAGGAGACATTGCTGAATCAGGTTTTTGGGACTGCTGCTTCTGTTGCTCAGCCGAGTGCGATGGCGTCGCCTTGGTCTCTCCAGTAGGGGTACTCTTGCCCTCTGCTGGCGAAGGGGCACCAACCATAGAGCTGGGTCGCGAATTGGACTAAACGTACACACAAGACGATAAAAAAAATAAAAATAGCCAAAGGTCAGCAAGTGCATTTTACAAGGAATAACGGCATTATATACCTGACATCTTGTTCTCCCCTTCCATGCCACGTCGTTAAAACTACCCACCTTGCCAGCTGTAGATCGTGAGTGGACATCTACAGGCTGCTGACGATACGCTCTGTCTTGAGTCTTGACGAGCTGATCGTATCCATCGTGGCTCCAGCGGTCAGACTTTGATCGTTCCCCTTTCCTTTCCTTGTTGCCAGCAAGTCCATCATGAGCATTCGAGTCCACATGTGGTCCATAGTCCAAGTCACGACGTGCAAAACCCTGATGGCTCATGCCGCCACGGGGATGGAATCCACCTCTATAGAATAAAAGGGAAACAAGAAAAGAGGCCGACGAAAAGATTAGTCTAAAAAGAAAAATGGTTAACGAAAGAGGAAAGGAAAGAATATGGGAGATCATCCATACCTTCCGTGAAATCGACCTCGGAAATTGTTGCGGTCGTCAAAGCCCTTGGGTCCAGGATTGCGGTATCGATCATCATGGCCCCAAAACTCGCGGTGCTCCAGCCTGTTATCATAGCCTCCACGACCTCCACGACCTCCGCGAGGGAAAGGTCGTCCAAAAGGTCTGTTATCTGGTGCAGGGTGGTTGTGATGAGGGAAAGGCTTGCGACTAGGTGAGTGCTCAGATACAGGCTGTTGTCCCTTGGTACTTCCAGCGCCTTGACCATGGGGGTTACTGGGTGAAGGTGTTGTTGCAGTCTGATCGACAGAACCTTGTTGAGCCTTGGCTTCAGTCGCTGGTGCGCCATCCTTTGAACCCTTATTGGTGGCAACGGCGGATTTCTCAACAGTTGCAGCTGGTGCCGTGCTGCTCACTTCGGCAACAACCTTTCCCTTGGACCTGTCTGGTGTGGGCGAACGTGGCTGCTGCAGTTGCTTGGTGGGTAATGCCTGCTTAGAACGACGTTCACTCTTGCGAGTCTTACCCGGGGTGTCGCCCTCTTTGGCTACTGGATCATTCGCATCCTTGAGAACATGTCCCGCTGGAAAGCTCTTGGGAGCGTCTACTCCTGCGCCTGCATCCGCGCCTGGTTCTGGTGTTGCCTCTCGTGTTGCAGTCGTGGGCGTGGGGTCATTGCTGGCGACAGCGGCTGCAGCGACTGCTGGGGACAACGACTGGGACTTGCGCTTTTGATCACGGTTCTTCTTCTTCTTGGAGCGGGGCGAAGATGGACTCTCTTTGGACTGGGGAGGTGTTGGTTCTTGGGTCAGCTGAGATGGACTGTCAGCCCGAGAAGCCAATGTGGATGGTGGTGCCGCCGTTGCTGTTGGTATCGTTGTCGTCACAGGCTCTCCCTGTGCTGCTGGTGCTGCTGCTGGTGCTGCTGTTGATGGAAGAGGGGGAGGTACTGAGTCGGTGGCCTTTGCGTCGCCCTCCTTCTTGGTCTTGTTTCGCCTCTTTTTCTTCTTCTTTTTCGCCTTGGACTTTTCATCGACAGCGGCATCTAGCGACAGCTTTTGCAGCACCTCCTTCTTGGCTGACTGATCGATGTCGTCGTCGTCATCTGTATCTGGGTAGTCGCTTTCTGTATCGCCTTCTGTGGAGACCATGGACTGATCATCGTCAGAACTACTACTGCAGGCCAGATGCACCTCCTCCTCATCATCATCACCTGTGCGACCTGCTCGGCGAGGTCCTCGTCGAACGACTCTCTGCCGCAGTGGCCGACTCTTGCCATTTTTTACAGCTGTACCTGTCCCTACACCCCCTGCACTACTAGCTGGTGATGCTGCTGCTGCTGCTTCTGTCCCTGAAGGGACTGTAGACGAACTGGCGATTGCCGTCGTTGTCGTCGTCGCTGTCGTCGCCGATACAAGATTCTTCTTAATGGGAGGTGGAGAGGTGTCCGTTTCTGGAGCTGAGGAGGAAGGCGATGTCTCGATGTTGCTGTCGTCAACTGCTGCCGACACATGAGGCGGCACATGGGAATGCCGCTTCTTGGTGAATGACGAAGAAGGGGCGTGGGCACTCTTTTTAGGTTCGGTCGCGTTCCAACTTTGCCGTTCACTACCACGTACAACTGTGGAAGCTGTTGTCACTGGTCGCTCGTCACGTTCAGTCGAGGAGTGTTGGGACGACAGGTCCTTTGGCTGCTGCTGCTGCTGTTGTGCAGTCTGCATGGGCAATGAAATGATTGAAAAAGAGAAAAAAAGAGAGGAGGATGGGAGTCAAAAGAAGAATGGAGGACAAAAAAGCAACACACAAGGCGATTGTGGTTGTTGTGAAGCACTATATATTTTTTATGCTATTGCTTCGAAGAAACGAAAACAATACGCTTAAAGGTAAAAAAGGGGGAAGGGTGTGGAAAGGAAAAGATCAGCGGGGTGTACAAAGTTGCTCTCCACAAATGCAGTGAGGAGGGAGGTGAATGAGAGGAATGAGGAGGGGGTAGGTGTGGAATGGAGACCAGCCCTCAACGGATGTAGTGAGAAGATGGAAAAGAAGAGAAAAAAACAAGAAGTAGAATAAAAAAACGCGAAGACGAAGGAGAGGGGGGAGGATATGAAGGAAGGTGCGAATATGTAATGTGTAAATATTCTTTGACCTGCTGGGAAGAAGAGAGAAGAAAAAAAATCTCCAATTGACCACCCACAACATTTCGTCAGGGACTGGCCTCTGTGTGTCTCTATCTTGGTCTTCAGCTGCATTTAGACCACGCTGTACTCCTGCCCCCTCCTCCCCCCTACTCCTTCATACAGTCCAACTCCCGCGCCTCCCGCTCCCGTCTCTCTTTCTTCCCAATGGTGAAGGTATTCCCGATGGTGCTCTGATGTGCTGCACTTTATCATCACCTGCGCACAGCCCACCCCCTCGGTCGTTTCTTCAGGAACACATTGCCGCCCACACTTTCTTGACTCGATGCAACAGAATGTTGCTGCTTCTCGTTTTCCGCCCCTCTTCGACGACAATCTTCCCAAGCTTGTGATCATGGCCCCTCACCATCAAGAGTAAGCATCCTGTGAACGGCACAGCCACACCATCTACAATACCTGCTGATCACCGATATTGCCAAGAAGATCTTGCTCTTTCCACAAACATCACGAGTGACTGATCGCATAACGCGAAATCAAATTGGTGGCGTATTAATGAAGGGGAGACAAAGGTGGCTGACACCTTATTCTCCTTTCATTATACTTGCCTCTCTGAACGACCATTGCCTTTTTCATGCCAGCCATGCAGAATGAAATGCGTCAGCACATTGCAACGGTTTTGGTAATACTTCATTGTGTGCGACATTGAAAAAAAACAGACGTGTATATCTAAGGTCCCTTTATTGATATTGAGGCTGACACGACAATGATACTAGTTGATAGGACCTGCAGGCGTAGGGAAGAGATCACTTGCTGCTGCGATACGCAGTGGTGCCGCAGCAGATAGCCCGCTCAAGATTCATTTCAGGACAGCAGAAGTGCTCCCGCTCCCAGCAGATCGGGAAGATGCGATACGTTCCTCCAGGTTTGATGGTGCCTCCAAGAGTCCTTCAAAGGTCATGGATAGGCTTCCTCTCGCAGCCCCTGTGCGGGATACGACGTGGGACGATGACTACCATAGCTCATTTCGATATGACATTATATTACTAATGGTGGACATGACCAACAAAAAGTCTTGGACAGATTGCCAGAAATCACTTCGGTATCTGCAGCCATCCTGGTTTTTGGGTCATTGTGCATTAGTTGTCACCAAAGGTAAGAGTAGTGAGCAGACTCACATGATATAAAAATCTAATGACTAGTGAACGAGTAAACTTATCATTCAAAATTATCATTTTTTTGGGGGGGTGGATTGAAATTTATAGTTGACCAGACCGCACACTATGCCTTCGACCGTGAGGACATTGAGGATTTCACTAGCAACTTTTACGAACTCCCAGTTTATTGGGCAAATCTACAGGATGAGTCAGAGTTGGCGGATGTGGCATCAAGCAGTTTGCAATTATTGAGTGTCGCAACAGGATTTTACTTTGTTTCGTCAAAGGAGGCACCAAGGCCGTCGCGGAAACCTTTCATGTCTCGTATCGTGTCGTACAGTTTCACACGGACACCAGATTTTAATCACACAGTGTCGACTGTTATCCCACACCATACAGACGAAGATGATATTAACAAGGAGGAGTCATAGCATTGGGCATCACAAGAGAGCAAACGAAGATATTTTTAAAACTAAACAAAAAAAAAACAAAAAAAAAGAAAAACGGAAATAATTCTATTGTACAGTAACGTGTCTTCCTTTTAAAAATATTGGGTATTTGGGAGATTTAGCTTGAGACGGTTGATTTTGTGAAGATCCCATTCTCGAACAGGGGCTGGAGATGGCGATCTGTTGCGTTTGGACGATGACGAGGTTGAAGTCGAAGTTTTGGATTTCTTCCGACTCTCCCGTCGTCGATCATCATCCGTTTCACTGTCATTAGAATCCGTTTCGCTATCACTGCTACTTTCTGAAGGTGAGCGACTTCTGCCACGCCGTCGTTTCTTACGACTGGAGGAGGAGTGGCGGTGATGCCGATCCCGACTTTGTTTTTTGTGCGACTTTTTAGATGATTGTCGGCGATCATGACGATCACGATCATCGACATCTGTCGTATCTGATTCATCGTCATCATCTCGTCTGTCTCGCCCATGCCGATGGTGTTTGCGATGGCTCTTACTACTCTTGTGTTTCCGACTGCTGTTCCTCGATTCACGTTCTTTGGTGCTTTTGCTGCTCCCGCCATGTTGATCCTTGTCTCGCCGTCGCCTTTTTGGTGATCTGGATCTTGATGGCGAGCGTGGACGTGAGCGAGAGCGAGAGCGGGATATTGATCTTCTCGATAGCTCAGAACCAGTTTTTCTAGTGGAAGATCTTGCAGATCGGTCTCTGGATCGCGATCTTGAGCTTGATCTAGACCTGGATCGTGATCTTGAGAGCGAGCGTCGTCTTGAGCGGTCTCTTTGATAGTCTTCCACATCATCATCGTCGCTCCTACGCGAAGTATGTTGTCGCTCATTTTGACTTTCATTGCTCTCCAGTTCGTCCATCGTTGCACGATACTTGTGCGTACCTCGCCCACGCATCACAACGGTGCCTGATGACTCGCTTGAGCGTGCAGCGGATGTGGAGGATGAAGCAAATGATCTAGTCTTCAACTCTATTGCCCTCTCATTTTGAGCCTCTTTTGCGCGTTCCTCCTCTGCTCGAATAAGTGCTTGGTTGTGGTCGTCGGTGTTTCTGATAATCGTGGAAAGGAATCGTTTATTGATCTTTAGACCATTGCTGTCCTCCCTAAAAAATAAATTAAAAGAAAACATTGTATTAGTTACACTTGGGCCGCGTTTTCCATGAAAAAATAAACTCATTATGTCCTATGACCCTTTTAAATTGGGTAATATTGGGGACAAATGTATTTACTTGTTGACCACAGTTCCAGACGAGAGTTTGGCTTGGTCCTTCTGCACAAGGTAAGCATCCAGACCGACAGTCTTGTAGCGCTTCTCAGACTCTGCAGCGCTCTTGAGGATCTGCTCGGCGACGTACTTGTCCAAGTCTTCGTCGGGCACGTTGGCATGGTTACCGCCAATCGCTGCTCGTACAAGCTCAGAGACAGCCGACGACAGAGACTTGCCACCACCACCGCCGCCGCTGCCGGCATATGCTGGTTTGTTTGAGGTCTTACTAGACGACATTGTCTACTGCCCCACTTTTTCTTCTTCTTATTTCTTTCTTTTGTGTTCCAATGGCGGAACAATGCGTTGGCAAGACAAAATCAAGTGGGTTGTATGAATGAATAAATGTAAATTTGAAATGGGCTGAGCCAAAATGTGGAGGTCACATAAAAAATTTCGGACATGAATATATATTTTTTTAAACTATCTCTCCATACAGCGCCAGACCGATTAGAAAGACAGTCATTGCAACCATAAAGGTGCCATAGGAGGTAGCAGGGACGCTCCAGCGCCTGTGAGGCATAAGGACACCCCAGACGAGATAGAGCGACCCATGGATGGCCATGGCGAGCGGGAGTACCACGAGGCCCAATACGCCTAGCCAGCAGCTCAATCCAACATGGACCATCAGGCTCGACACTCTGCCCATGACGCTCCACCAGGGGCTTGTACGTTCGAGATCAATGCCGAGCATTTGTCGGACCGTGTACCGCGCTTCTGGATCCTTGGCTTCGTCACGCGTGAGCCAGCGCGAAAAGACGAGTGATTGGCCCAGGTAATACATTGTCTCGATCGATGCCCATCCAAGTCCGAGCCAGTATACTTTGCTAAAATCGTTCTCGTCTTCAATAAAATAATGATGACGACCATCGCAGCCACTTCCACCACCACTACCACTACTAGCGACAACAACTCCATCACTATTCGCGACGATACGAGGTGAATGGCTATCGCTATAATAGGCGTAGTTGTTGTTCTTGTGTGCACCTAGGACGACCATGGAGATGAGCAGTAAACGTACTGATTCGTCCAATACGCCTGCTGCCAGCAACGTAATACACTCACAAAGAAAGGGGTCGAGATGTAGCCCACGTGAGACAATCGCAAACACGGGCCGTCGTAATATGAAGGAAATACCCCAGCCAAGCATGCCGATACCAAAGACATCTAAATGACAGATAGAGGAAAAAAAAAAGAACGTTAGTTGGAGGGGTGAAAAAGGAGATGTTGCCAAAGTGGTAGGGGGTAAAAGCTATCCTCTTTTACTTGTTGGATGGATAGACTAGAATATGTCTTATTACCAAAGAAGATGATGCGATGGTCGTGTCCATGCTCATTGTCCGCCAAAAGTAACTGTAGAAGCACAGCAAAGAGGACAACGACAAGTGCCAGGATCGGTGCTAAGGCAATGTACGACCAAAATAAACGACGTCCTTTGGTAGGAGTGTCCAACCCACACTCTTCGTCGCACTCCTCGTCACTGCTGAGTGAATCTGTTGTCCTTGATGATGACCAGGACGAGCTGGCACTGCTGCAATCTGAAGAATGTGTTGCTATCGATCGGGCGTCAGAAGCACGCCTCGATCGGGATAACGGCGTCTGGCACTGGGAATTATATGCACTTGAGGAAGGGTGTGTGCTCGCAGGTCTACTGCCTTGGTGATGGCTGGTGGCATTAGAGGCTGTTGCAGCAGAGTAGTAAGAAGCAGACGGTTGTCCGCCTACACCTGTTCCTGACCCTGTTCCGGAGATTGAAATGGAACCATAGTTTGGATGGTGCTCCTGTGAGAATTGAGCGTCCTGCATATGGAAAGGGAGAGGGTCTTTTTGAAATATTCTCCTTCCTTGTCTGTTGGTATTTCTACGTGCAAGGTTGTCTCTTGAAAAAAAAACAAGAAACTGGGGCGGTAGGATGGTGTAGATAAAGGAAAGAGGATAATGAAAGACAGAGTGAGGGAGAGAAAGATAGAGAAAGAAAAGAAAGAAAAAGGGGGGGATAAGACGAGGTGTGGGGAAGACATGATCATGGTGGCGAGCCCAGAAAGGGTGGGGGTGATGCGAGTCACGTTGTACGCTGAAGTCTGAACTCTAGCACGCGTTTAGTCCCCTCCCCCCTCCTCGCTGGATTTCAATACCAAAAAAGACATTGTGCCTTACACCACGTACTGTTTTCCCACCCAATTGGCTGTTGGACATCTCTAATTCTCTGCTCGACCAAAAAAATGTCCTCTTCCACTGCCGCCACTGCCGCTGCCGCTGCAGCTGCAGCACCTGTCCAGCAAGCAGGCGCTCATCTCGGTCATACTTTGCTCAGCATTGACTCGCTTCGGGATTTGGCGCGCAAGGAGCTGGTCAATCTCCTCGACTCTGTATGTCCATGCATTATGCAAATGTCATGACATTCCAATGCAAAGTCGCGTTCTCTTATTGTTCACTTTTAAGAAAAAAAATCGACGTTTAAGCAATCCATTTGTTGACCAAAGCTACGTTTCTTTCTATCGGGGGTAAATTTCCAGGTTCAAGGAAAGAAGGGTCTGATTCTCGACCCAAACCTCAGCGGACCTCTCAGTCTCATCGCAGAAATCTCTTTGCTCAAAGTAAGGCAATCCTGTGAGGCTTCAGTTATCCTCAGAGTACTCGTTAAGCAAACAGTGTGATCAGGACACGAAATACTTAATAGGCAGAGGACCATGGCAATCTATCCATGCTCAACAATGGTATAATTTTCTTGTTTTGTTACACTTAGGACCATGGCGTGGAGAAGGTATACCATCTCCAACCGGGACCGCTTGAGACAGAGTGCAAGAACCTCATCTACATCTGTAGACCTCAAGTCAACTACATGCGATACATTGCAGGCATGTTATGGGCATTATGTTATGAGTCATCATGATTTGAAAAAAAGGTGGGAAAAGTTTGCAGGCAAGATTGGTTAACCACTGGGATAACATTCTTTCAAATAGAACACATCCATACACATTCCAATGATCCAAACCAGCCAGGATATACGTATTCGCTTTTCTTTGTGCCACGGAGGACAGCCATGTGTGAAATGGTGCTGGAGAAACAAGGTGTTTTTGGATCCATCACCAAGCGCGAATATCACCTGGATTTCATTCCCCTGGAGGATGACCTGCTGAGCTTGGAGTGGGATACCACTTTCCGCGAGTTGTACTTGGAGCATGATACCACGTCAATTTACTATGCCGCCAAGGCTCTCATGAGGCTCCAACGGATCTATGGCTTGTTCCCGCGTATTCTTGGCAAGGGCGACTACTCCAAGGTGAATATAAGAAAAGAATTGTGATTTCACCTTTACCTCGTTTTATTTGAATCGACACGGATGTAAAATACCTCTGGCTGGCGATCATATACCGGGCTCTTAATCTAACAACCCGCTCTATTTGTTTTCAATCTTAATATTTTTTTTGTTGAATAGGCGCTTTGCGATATGATGCTGAGAATGCGAAGGGAGATGGCTGTCGATGACCCAGGAATGTCGCAGACGATGCAGTTGTCGCAAAACATTGACTCGCTTATTATCATTGATCGAAACGTGGATCTTGTCACACCTCTCTGCACCCAGCTGACCTACGAAGGATTGATCGATGAACTTTTCCATATCAAAAACTGTATGCCCTTGATCAATTTTGAAATGGGTGGCAACAGAAAGAAAAATGAAGTTGAAAAAAACAATGCTGGCATTCCTATTGACTTTTGACTTTGCTATTTTCTCATTTTTTTTTTACTCCTGTTAGCATTTGTGGAGGTGGATGCATCGCTCGCAACACCGCAGTCGGTACAAGCAAAGAATGCGGCCACGGGTGCAGCAGGTGCCACAGGCAAGAAGAAGAAAGTGCCTTTGAATAATGGTGACAAGCTCTACAGTGAGCTTCGCGATCTCAACTTTTCTGTGGTGGGAGGACTGTTGAACAAGGTCGCAAAAAGAATCAATGCTGATTATGAAGAGCGTCACAATGCAAAGACTGTACCACAAATCCGTCAGTTTATCTCGAAGATGGGCAGCCTTGCCGCGGAACATCAGTCGTTGCGTCTGCGTAAGTTTTTTTTTCTCTCCTCTTTCATTCACAACTTTTTTTGTAAAGAGAAAAAAGAAAAAAGAGTTGTCGTGTTGTTCATGAAGTACTCACTACACTTCTTTAATATGTCTTGATACTCCCTTTCCATGGACAGATACTTCTCTTGCGGAGGATATTATGAATTATACCATGTCGGATGATTTCAACCGAATTCTGGAAGTACAGCAGAGTAAGTGGACAAAGTGCTGACAAAAGTATAGTGTGAAAAGTAAAAGAAAAAAAAAGACAGTTGTGTACTGAGCAAGTTTACATTTTGTGTGCATTGGTTTTAGATCTGGTGGCTGGTATCAACACCAGCAAAGAACCCGAGTACATTGAAGAGATGATCAACAAACAGGCACCACTGACCCACGTACTGCGACTGCTGTGTTTGTATTCCCTGGTTAATGGAGGTCTCAAGGCCAAACAACTTGAATTCTTCAAGCGCGAGATCTTGGAGACGTATGGCTTTGAGCACATCCAGACACTTGAGAACCTGCGGCTATTGGGAATGTTGACACGACAGACGATAACAAAGAATACGTATAGTCTTGTGAGCAAGAGCTTACAGTTGATTGTCGACGAGGTCAACGAGCACAACCCGAACGACATCTCGTATGTGTATTCTGGCTATGCTCCATTGAGTGTTCGCCTGATACAATGCGTCGTTCAGCGGGGTAACGACGGATCCAAGGGAGGCAAGGGCGGCAGTGGCAAGGAAGGTGGACTCCATGGTGGATGGAAGGGTTTCGAAGATGTCTTGCGCATGTTGCCCGGACGGACGTTTGATGAAGTGCAACGGGTCGATGATGGCCAACCCCGCTCTTCAAAGCGTAAGTACTCTTGTTAATTGTATATGTGTGTGTATGTACAGAATGTCACTCGACTGAGTACCCAAAAAAAGAAACTCTAACAAAGGGGTTGAACACGGAAAAACAATTGTTTTGATAGGTATGAGTGGACAGCCTAGAATCTCGCTCGTCTTCTTCTTGGGAGGATGCACGTACACAGAGATTTCGGCGACACGCTTCTTGGCGTCGCAGGAAAGTGGACAGCGGGACTTTGTGATTTGTACCTCCCAAATCTTGAACGGTAACTCGCTTTTAGAATCTATTTTGCAGCGAGCACCTTTGTATATGTCTACGGATATGAAAAAATAAAAAATAAAGACAAAGAAAAAGGATCAATGTTTATTATTTTGCCTCTGTTTGCGGATGCAAGAAAAAAAAAAGCAAAGCAAAATAAATTTTGCTACAATAACAAACTGCATTTGGGGGATTTGAAACCAAGAGGAAGGAGCATCTTTTTCCTGGTGTTTTTTTGTTTAATATTTCGGAAAGAGTGTATAGAGAATGAATATGACATAAAAAAGGGAGGCGGGAGGAAGTGCAATCACAATAACAGAAAACGTGGCCGCGTGTCCGTATAATAATTCTCACCCCTCTTTCTTGCAGCAGATGCATGAACGGGCAGGATAAGCAAGTTTCAGCGATCGGTTCATAGATCTGGAGGAGTGGAGACGAGAGGCACATACATACAGAAATGAGACTAAACAAAGAGCATTGGGGAAGAGTACAGAGGAAATAGGGGATGGGGAAAAAAACAAGGTGCAGGAGAAACAGGGGTCAGGGAAAAGGTGCAGGAGAGACTAAGTCTGAGGACACGGTGCAGGGGATAGATACAAGGGTTGAACAAATGGATTGTGAAAATCGGGAAGTATTGAGACGACCAACAACAAAAAACAAAAAGATCGAGCTCGAGTGAAGTATGGGAATTTTAGAGCAAAAAGGGTGGGAAAACAAGGGGATTGAGCTTCAAGCGGTCATTTACAGAGAAGACCACACTGACACAGGCACACATTCGCGCATCACACTAGCCATGAAGTTGCCACATGGATCAGTGTCACCACGTTCATTTCTGACCACTTTGCATCGATCATGATCCATCTAACCACACTTGTTGTATTTTTTATTGCTCGTTTCTGAAAAGAAGGAGAGGGAGAGAGGAGAGATTGAGCGAAGGGACCATCAGCGGGACAATACAATATTTTCTTTCCCTCGTGACTATAAAGGGATGCGCTGTTTTAAAAACGAACAGTCGTATATGTTCCTGTTTATGTTTCCTGAAGGTGAACGTTTGCAGGCAATAGAGTCTGCAGCCATCTTCTGACTCACTGCGCCCTACTGCAGCAGCACAATCAATGTGCTAGGCCATCTGACCCAAAAGTGTTACTGGGTTGATGGCCCAGATTGGTGTTCCAAGGCAAAGAAATGTCTACTTTTTTTTCCACAGCTGCATCCCGCTATTTTTTTTCTTCTATCTGTCTCTGTCTCTCTCTCTCTCTTTCTCTCTTTTTTTGAGAGCCAACGCGGTCACGCTCAAAAACCCGACCGTTCAGGTCCAAAAAAAGCGATCTCTCTAGGCCATTCAATTGAGAGCCAAGGCATGTAGCTTCCTGCAGGAACAACGGAAAAGGAGGAAAATAAAAGAAGGCTCGATATTGCATGGTTACATCCTAGTGTACTATCCGAAGCGTGTTCTATTCCAAGTCCGACCGTTGGCCATCGATGAGAAAAAAAAATTGCTGCGCCGAACGCCGCTGAAATTGTTAGTCATGGGGAGTGATACGACAATAGACAAACGCGGGAGAAAAATGAGAAACAAGAAAAACTAAAGGTACAATCGCTTAAGCGCAATGGGATAATGCAGGGAAGGGCAAGGCTCCAATAAACAAAAAAAGGGGTGGAAAAGGGAGGTTGTGGACCTCAAAGGAGGAGAAGGAGGAGGTAGGACGCTGCTAAAGTACCTTCAAGGTACCAGAATAAATGCAAAGGTCAGGTCGATTGATATCTGATTTGAATAATATCTGACCAGTGTACCTTTTTCCAAGTAACAAGGCTATACTAAAGAAATCATCTCCACGGCATTGCATAGCAGTAATTTTTCTCTCTTTTTTCTTGCCGAGTAATTGGTCAATGATTGTTGCTTCGTAAGAGTAGAGCACTGTTTTTCGCTTTGTTTCCAACCAGGGTTCATGGGAGGCAAAAGAAAGATCCTTCTCTTTCGTAGCCCACAAATAAGGAGATCCAAATAGCATGGACAAAAGGCTAAAAAAGGATGTGCATTGCGGCTTCTTAACCAATGAAACCATGCGCATAACAGTTGGGAGAACGCCTTGTCAGTGAATGTTAAATGTTGTTGATGGGCGGGACATACTCCAGCCCATTTTGTAAAACAAAGTAAAACAAAAAAGTGACAATTATACGCTACAGTGAAGTTGCAGCAGGCTCCTATCGGGGACCATAATGAGAGTGCATTGACCATGGTAAAAAAAATTGCAGATCTAACCAACAGCTTTTTGACCACCGATGAAAACCCTGAATGACAAGGGGAGCTGAATTAACAGAGGGGGAGGGGGAAGTAGGGGAGGGGGGTGGAAACAGAAGAGGATGGAGAAGGCAAGCCGAAGTGCAGTACTGTACAATCGGATGGAGAGGATCCACATCCTTTTCTCATCCACCCGCATTAATGCAATCCTTGCACATCTGCTCATTTGTTTTTGAGAATAATAAAGGCCGATGTTGTAGGGTTCCTCCTGCCATGCGCTCCTGAAAGATCTCCTTATGCAGAGTGCCCTTGTCTACCCCCTTTGTTTTCTTCTTCATCTGGGGTACAAGGTCCGACTCCAACGGCTAATGGATAGTGGCGAATGGAAACATACATCGACCTTTACACTTTCCTTGTCGGGAAAAAGGTATCGAAAATTTTCACATTCATACAATATGAGACGAGAACAGTACTATCCAACAATAGCAACAGCGAGAGTGTTTGAAGATTCTTCAACTCAACTTGCCCGCGACAAATGAGGTAGGACAAAGCAGTGCATGTTTGTTTAATGATTTTGTTTTGCGAAAAATGGGTCAAGGCGGTACGCGTGGCCATCTCATCCTCTCTCCACCCCACGCACAAACAAGTGGGGATGTTAAGTAGTTTTGCATATTGCATTTGGGTGTGCCAGTGCTGATGTTACACTGGGCACACGTCATCAAAAGGTTGGTTTCATAAAGTAGCTTAAAAGTCTTTGTGAACGAAATGGTAAAGGGAGAATAAGTGACGGAAAGCAATACAGGTTACAATTGACAAATTGTCTTAGAGCCAAGACCCATCCTTTAACAGAGATACGAGCTCTCCTTAACACTCCAAGAGTCGAACTTTTTGTGTTTTTATAGCCTGGGCTGTCCCATTATGGACAAGCTCTAAGGATCTAAAGGAACAAAAAAACACGCACAAACACACACAAACGCTATCCAGCGTCTGCTCTTTTAGTTTAAAAAAAGCAAAGAAGCAATACTTACACGCAGAAATAACTTGAATTCAGGGATGGACTTTGGACCTACTAGATATATCCAAAGATAGAGCGGAACACATTGGGAGCAGTGGACAACAGGATGTTGAGAACATGAAAAATACAATGCTAAAGAAATCATTCAGGCTTTTTCTTGATGTGTCCAACGCATGTTACGAGGGCCAGAATATGTTTGTCAATGCCCTGTTTGTTCTGTGCATAATGGTGTTACGTTGCCTAGACAAGAAAGACGTCAAAGTTGCTGAGCAGACAAGAGAAAAAAAAAGAGTTGTTGTTTTCGTTCGAAGCTGTGTTTGGACACACAGACTGTTTGGTTACAATACGCTGGTCGTTTAACATCGTTTGTTTCTTTAACTGAATGCAGACGATTCCTCGATATCGACGGCTTTGACGCATGGTCCCAGTCTTTGGTTGTGATTTTCTAGTGAGGCAGGGTGCGTGCAGAAAACCTTTTGGTTTTCGCGCCGCAAGTTCCTGCGCATTGTAGCAAGGCAGAAAGCAGAAGGGTCTGGTTGGGTGGGAGCATGGAAAGAGCAAGTTCCTTGCCTTTCCAGGCCTTGCATGAGAGCTTTTGACCAAATATTTGGGACCAATCCCAGCAGTTCGGCGATTTCGAGCAGCAGCAAGACCGATCCACCACAGGTAGAAGGCCTGCAGAAGCACTATGGATCTAAATCCGTCACACAAAAAAGCAGAGGTAAAAAGAGCCGCAACCTTACTTCAAAGTCTTTTAGATCTCATTGGAAAGGCATGAATCACACACATACTATCATGATAGACAGACGGGGATGGAGACAATAAAAAAAACGACAGAAGAAAGAAAGATGGAGAGAGAGAGAAAGGAAAAGGGGTGGGGAAGAGCACTTGTGTGGGATAGAGAGATGTGTCAACTCTTGCTTCTCATCTTTCTGTTCGTCCATCGCAACGACATGTTGACTTGTGAGTTCAGTGCTGTGCTGTAAAACATACAATGCGCGTTGCACTGCCTTTTTCCACCTCCCTCCCCTCGTTGTTGTCTTTGTTGTATGCTTCATGGGATTTGCTCCTATTCTCCCCTCCTCCCCTCCTCAAAAATTGCACATTGGGAGAGGGTAAGGAGCTGTCACCAGATTGCACTAAACTTGATCACGAACAGTTTTTAATAAGTCCTTTATACCAATGTCATGGATGGATGAATGTGGTTGCCATGATATGAAACAGTGGTTGAAGAGTGGTTTGCGCTCATGGCACGCGTGGCGTATCATTCAGGGTCCTTCTTCGGAGAAAGAGGCAATATGGATGGACAGAAGCCACTCGTCCCACCTCCCTATTCGTTTGCTTCTCCTACCCCCCTCGAAGTACCTCACTCCTCCTTTCCGCGCCCCGCCCCAGCGGGGATGAGGCTATGGGTAACTGAGTGAAAGATTTTTGAGTTTTTTTTCTTATGTTGTGTGTCCTCCATCTTTGCATAATTTGCAGCAAATGTCCCCTCCCCTCCCCCTCCCTCCCCCCTCCCTCCCACAGTTGCCCCTTCCTTCTTCCCAGCTCACAGTTGGCCTCATGTCTTCAAGCATCCAGAATAACTGAAGTGAAGTTACTCTTTTTGCATTGTTGTTACTTTTTCAATTTGTGTACACTATTTTTTTCTGCAGAGATCACAACGGAAAAACACCATCGAGCGAGTGATTGCCTGGATAGGGGGGAAAGGACAAAGGGCGTAGGAGAGACAAAAAAAAAGCAAACTTCACGAACAGGTAATTAGAATGCATTGACCATTGGCTGTCGTTTCTGCGACAATGGAAAATAGGAGACATTAAAAAAGAAAGGCGTGGCACTGGCCATGTGTTAATGGATTTTCTATCGTGTTAATCACGGTCCACAGCTAACATGGTGTGGTATTGTAGTTAGAGATTGTTTATGCACCAACTATGGTGGTGTTTAAGAGTTGAAAGGGGGGAGAGATAGAGTGCTAAGTGAGAGTGAATGAATTCAACACCCAGGTGCGATCTTGGGACACAAATGTACACGCGGCGGATATTGGCAGGGCAATCTGAGCGCGTGCTGTGGAGAAAAAAAAAGTATGCTTCCACATCCTTCCTTTTCAGTCTGGTCGCTATGGTCTTATTCTCTTGGGTTCTATCGTCTGCAGAGCATCGGCAAGGGTTCTCTTGCAGAGGGGACGACTACTTCTGTGAACGAGGTACCTTCGATGGAGGACTGGAGAACTCCTTTTACAGATAGCTGCTGCTATGATCATGATATTTCGAGGCTCTTCCTCCGTTCCACCGTAGGAAAGGAGGTGAAATGTGAGTGGAATAGAGTGAATGAATGAAAAGTAATAAATATAATAAAATAGTAAAAAGAAAGAATATGTCCCAATCTACCTTCTTCATTGAGTATATGTTGAATGAATGCTCTCACGACCTATATAGAAAAGAAAGAATGGGAAGGAGACAGGACACAATCCTTCCATGCTGCTGTTGCTGCCGCTGGTTAGTTTTTCTATTTTGTGTTATTCTTTCTTCACTATGGTCGGCGGTCAGTTCAATTTAAACGCCAACATCCTTCAGTACTACGAGCCATCATGGCATTCTCGTGTATGCTCACACAACAGCAACATGAAGCAAGGTTGTGGAAATCGGCCGTGTTGTATCTGTTTGGTGCACACAACAGCCAAGGCTTCGTTGCCTCGCCCCTCCCGCTCCTCACTCTAACCTCTCTAATTCATTCTCCTTCCTCATACTATTCCCTCTACTTTTTCCTCCAGGTTTTGGGTACACTGCCTTCGGTCCTCTCTTTTCATTCTCGCCTCTCTCTTCATGTCCGTTCTGCTCGTTGTGTTTTGTTTAGTCGAAAAAAAAAACCGTTACTGACTCCCTCCCTTCCTCCCCCTCCTGTCCTACCGGCGCATGAGAAGAAAAGTAGGATGGGGCGCTGGCCATGGGGTGTCGGATCGTCCGGCAATGTCGATATAAGGCCTCACCTTCCCTCCTTTTTCACCTCACTCAGACCCAATTCCTCTTTCGACACTTCCGCTTTTTCTATTAGTTTGCTCTGCGTGTTCTCTTTACATTATTATCTACACTCGCTGCTCTTCTTCTCCCAGTTCTTGTATTTACTTTCCCTTCCTACATTTTCAGCTCCTCGGTATCATATCCCTTTGTTGGATCTCTGCTCCTTTCTGTACTTTTTTCCGTTGCTGCGTTTTTTTCATAGGTCACTTTTATTTAGTCTCTTCTTGCATTGCCGTAGAAGTTGATACTGTCCTTCCTTCCTTTGTGACCTCCTTATTCCTCTAATTCATTATCGGAACATTGCCCCGTTCATCGTTGTATGTGTTTCTACCCCTTCACTTGTTGATTCCTCTCTCCTCCCCCTCCCAGGTTTGTTACTACCTCTCTTGACCCTTGCCTGCTCCGGTTCATTCACCTCTCTCTCTCCTCGTTCTCTGCAGACTACTCCTTTGGATCTGCAGAGACTCTCTGTCTCCTACTCTTTCTTCGGCGACGATCCTGAGTTGTCATTTCGTACTTTTATATCGCTTGCCGCCTTTGGCCATATCCGTTCAGAAGCACTAACTAGATGCGTACATATACAACACAGGCTCGTATAGCCGAGACCCCACCGATTTCCCCAGCCCCACATCAGCATTCTTCTTTTTTGTTGACCGCTCCTTGGCCATTTGTGCTTAGGTATGGTGTTCTCCTCCCCAGATTCAATGTGTCGCAGTTAAATTCTCCTGCATTTCGACACAGATGATCGCTCCCTATTCACGCCCATCCTCTTCTTTTTTTGCCGCTGATTCGCGCAAAAATTCAATAGCCACCTCATAATGTACACGCATTTTTACACAACACGCACACGCTCCTATCTTGTTTCACACATGGCAATTCATGTTTTTGTAACCCTCTAACTCTGAATTGTTTCTTTTTATTTCATAGTCGTTTATAAGGCACGCTAGTCAACGAGCACAAGTCTAAGATTACCAGACATGTAAGTACCCTAAACTAAAGTGGTTGGTTCTTTATCATTTGGTGAGACCAAAGGACGGACACTTGATGTTGTGTGAAGTAAGAACAGCTGATGGATGGGTGGAACCATAAGGCGGACTGTGCGAAGTAGAGCGTGTGCGGGTAGCTGGAAACTACTACCACATGGTACCCTTTGAAGCCCAAGGTCATTCGGTCGATCCTGCTGCTCTCGTCAGTTGTTTTTTTTTCTGTTGGCACTCCCCTCCTTACCCCCTTCCTCCTTTTTACACTTTGCCTAGTTTTGCTCAGGTATCGAGTTGACCATTGTTTCCGTTTGCACTGGCTCTTTATTGTTGATATTTGTTTTTTTGTTATTTTTTTTTCTCCCGCTGGATGCTCCTGTCTCGTTCCTCTCCCCTCTTCTCTCCTTGGCGAGAGTATTCTCAGTGCTCTAGCAGTCCATGCAGGCAACCATGCAGGTGTGCGTGTAAATACCATTGCTTGAGACATGTTATCGCGACGCCTTGGGCAACGATTGCCAGATCGAGGCTGGGTTGTGGAAGAAAAAAAAACAAAAGAGCACACATATCCTGCGCGGGCGGCATTGGAGTCAACCCGGAAGATCCTCCACACGAATAAACAGGGAGAGACACACCGTGGGGTCACTATGAGCACTCCTCAACTCTATTCATACCATCGTGCCTAATACTATGGGTCGTGCATGCAAGGGTCTCTTCCGCTCACTATCTCCTCTCTGTCTCTCCAACCTCACTGCCCACACATACACACAGACACATTCACACACAGAGAACAAACAAAATATCGGTAGCATCTTGCAACCCATGTTTTCTCCTCCCTGCACCCTGTCAGTCATCTACAAATTTGCTCGTAACTTAGTTGACCAATCATCCATCTGTCCAGGAAGTTGGTTAAAAGGCTTGCTACCTTTCCCAACTAGCTTACCCTACTCAAAACTGGGAGAGGGGGGTTTTTTTTTGTGCTGGGGCATCAATGTCTCAGATCGTCGCACATCATCTTGCAATATACCCGATGCCTCTAGTCGTTTGTTGCAAAAAGAAATGAAAGAGTGAAAGAGAGAGAGAGAGAGAGAGAGAAAAAGAGAGAGCCCAAACTGGTGAGGGTAGGAAGAAGAACGACGAGTAAACTGATGGGTCAGAGTTAATTGTTCATCAAAAGAGGCGCGGGTAGGGGAAGGTAAAGATACCAAACCCAAATGGAATTCGCGCTCGATACAAGCATGAATGTTGAGCCTCCTCCAGAGCACATGTGTTCTCTCTCTTTCCCCCCACCACCCACCGTGTTGCTCACTACACCCGTCTCGTCTCGCTCTTTCTTCCCCTCATCTTCCCTTTTTTTTTTCTCACAGACTCGATCTTTTTTTTCTCTTGTACCGTGTCCTACCTTCCTTTGCTCTCAATCGCGTTGAATCGACCTCTTTCATACATTGTGTTTGTTCTTTTTTGGGCCAGCTCAAAATATGTTACTTTTTTTGTTTTACTCTATTGTTTATTTTGAATTGTAACCAACCAACAGTTGGGTTGACCCCCGAGAAGGAAAGAAGGCGCCTCTTAGTTCAATGTTGTATTCTGTCGATCATCTCTTCTATAGGCACATTAATGAGGGCCTATCTTTTGTTTTTATTTCTTCTTTTCCGAGAGCACTTCTGCGCCATGGAGAAAAGGGGGGGGGAGACACATCCATATAAATATGATGCTGTTGTTCCTGACCGAGTCTTTCATTTCTCTTTTTTTCTCCATCTTCTCATATCCTCAGTCCATCAAGCCCGATTCTGTGTCATAAAATTGCACATCGCCACACGTTTTTACAGACGGACAGAAATTTTAAGTACTCCGGCTCCTGAAATTTTTCTTCATTGCTTTCTGCTTCCAACAAGGTAAACATTCCTTCTTTCCTGGCTAGCGAGCAAGCAACCACCCTCATTTTTTTCGTTTTTGTATATGCAGCGGTTTCTCTCCTGCACTGTTCCTGCTCAGCACCCTTGTTCCTCTTCCCATCTTTTTTTTTGTGATGAGGGGTCCAAAGCATCTATCGATGCAACCACCTTTTTTCAAAAAAAATACTCTCTCTGTCAGAGCTGTGTGCCCTGGCCATGGGCCTTGAAAGCCCCTTGCTTTGCTTCTTCCTTTTTTTTTATATATGCAATAAGCACTCTAAAAAGGCTCCTCAATCCCCTTTCCCACTCCCATCTCCCCTTTTTTCTCCAGTCCCTCTCTGTCCAGCTTCCCCTTGTATCGAGATCTGTGTACTTGTTTTTTTGAATCGTAACATGCATTCGCACCTGATGAGCCAGGCCCGATATACCCATCCCGTGGTACTCACAGACTACGACGGCAACAAGAACAGTAACGCGCATGGGGCACGGTTGGAGAGCGTTCTTTAATTGCATGGCATCAACAGAGAGAACGGAAAGAAGCAGAGAGCCATCCTGCAACGAACAACCTCCCATCCCTGCGTCGTTCAAGAGCAATTGTTGTTATTGTTGTATATATTTTTTTGCATGATTTCTGGTGTTAACGCCAGAACATGCCATCGCACTCGCAGCTATTTTGTTTCCCCACTCCTTGTTTTGTGTGTGCGTGCGTGCGTGCGTGCTCTTTCCTTTTTCAAGCAAGATGCACTTTGGAGGCGTTCGTTTTGCATCGTTTCTTCCACTCGCTTTAACCCTCAAACTCTTTTGTGGCGATCTTCGAGAGTATATGTATCCTCGCCTCGACTGGAAAATCCCCATTCAAAAAAATTCTAACCGTCCACCCTTTTTTTTTCTGTCTCTCTCTCTTCCCCCCCTTCCCTTTCGCTGGTCCATTTTCAACTCTGTAAAAAAATCTTTGTGGTCAAAATCATTTTTTCAAACTTTTGCCTACAATGGATTCTCCGAATGAAGAATACGACCACTCGTCACCCACTTCTCCAGCCTCTCCTAGTCACCAAATGCCTCTACCCAGACCTGTACCAGCCATGTTGAACAACCGCAGCGACCCTGTCCCATTCGCATCATCGATGGCGCCCACAACAACATTCACACTCCAGACCAGCGGCGTCTTTTCGCCCAAGATCAAGTGCACATCTGACATCAAAGGTGTCTCATACACGTTCCAATCACGATCCGATCCGCCCACACGCAACATGACGCTCAAGGACGCCAACGGCACACAGGTGTGCAAAGTCAGAAACAAGGGCGAGCACCTGCTAGATCTCAATCTGACGACAGAATCCAAGGACATCAATGTCCAATTCCGAGACATGGTGGCATTCAAGAAGGCAGTCGAGAAGAATGCGCGCCAGATGGGCGGCCGCATGGTACACACTTCGCTTGATGAGGATGATGACCGATCGGACCGCATGATCTCCGATATGGTGGGCCGAAATGGCACCTGCTGGGCCTTTGAGTTCGAAGGCAAGATTTACCAATGGACAGCAGGCGGCGGTCATGGCATTCACGCTCCCCCAGGTCTTGACATCTTGGTCTGCCACTCGACAAGCTCTTGCCCACCAACACGGATTGCCAAGGTGCAAAACCATACCGGCAGCGCAGACCGTCTGACCATCTACAACGGCCCGACAGCTGGTGCTACCGACAAGACTGGTCTTCAGATCCTGTTGTTGACAAGTGTTCTCAGCCTTCTCGAGATCATGAACGATGCCAGCTCCGAGCTGGTAGACTTTGATTAAGAAACAAAAAATTCCTCGCAATGACACGAAAAACATAATGAAAATGGAAAAAAAGTATCAAAATATGCATGAGGCTACCCTCGAAGTCAAGGTTCTCTCTCTCTGTTGTATTCAAGGGAGGGCAAAGGCCAAAACGACTCGATTGAGAGAGATAGAGAAAGTAGATTGAACAGTGAGGAGGGGGGGGCATTTGAAGCGTGCGAAAAGAGGGGTGGTTCCCAACCCCCTTGGGTCCCTCCTCTCTCTTTCCCTGCTTTTGCTTCCCTTTCTGCTGTGGCTCTTTAGTTTCTCTCAAACGGCGTTTGTTTTTATGCGCTCTGCCTTCCTGCGGTTACCCCGAGAGCCGGGGGTTTGGGTAGCAGCCTTTTCTTTTTTTTTCTGGCTGTCCTTTATTTTCCCTGCTCTTGGCTCATCATCACAAAACAAAAATCTCCGTACTTTGGATCCATCTCTTCCTCTTCACGCTCTCATTTTATTCTGCAATGTCCCCGCACTCTTTAAATGTTATCTCTTTTTTTTTTT
>JAAAIY010000237.1:30089-47618 GCA_016098105.1 Actinomortierella wolfii
TACGCTCGGCAATTCCATCTTCATTTGTCGCTCTTCCTGGTTCCCACACTTTGTCTTTACGTTTTTTTCATGATTTTTTTTATCTGTTCGGCATCTTGATTTTCCTTCCAATGCAGTGACATTGAGGACAGAAATCTGGGGGAGGATATCAAACCAAACTTGTTATTCCTCTTTTCTCTTTCTCTGTCTCTGTTGTTTCACTGTCACTTCCCTCTCCCCTTTTCATGCTTTTTTTCTGCCCTTGCTTTTACCAGTCTCTGGCCAGAGTGTGCCCGATAAGAGCAAAGGCTACGAACGACTTTTCATTTATTTTATGGTCTTATTATTCCATCACGATGATGACCCGTGTACAATAGAAAGAAATTTCATTTTTATTGTCTTTTGCCTCAAAAAATAACCTACAAAAAACAAATAAAGTAAAAGAAATGCATAAACATTATTTCGTTTGTTTTCTTTTAGTTTGCGAAACTGAGGGATTTTTTTTGATCTTTAAACTGTTTGTTGAAAGAGTTGTATGTGAGGAACGATGAGTGGGGTACGTGTGTGTGTGTGTGTGTGGGGAGAGTATCTTATAACATACATGGTAAATGAAGGGTGGGTGATCAATAGAGCCCTTTGTGTTATGTGGCTAAACACGAAAAACAATACGCGTACAGTAGGGCGGGTTACTTGCGCCGCGGTAATGATTGTAGCTGATCAGATCACTTTTTTAAAAAAGGTACAAAGCAAAAACTTTGATTCGTTCCTTTTCCCCCCTACTTCGTGGCGTTCGAGCAGGGGGAGGGGGAGGGAGGGAAGGAGAAGGGGATTTCCTTATTTATGCCTTTATCACCATTTCTCCTTTCTCCCAAACCTACTCACTTCATACCAAACAAAAGACAGCAAACACAATGGCAGACACAGTTGGCAAGGCAGCAGACATTGTGGATGAACAGCCTGCACCTTCAAGGTACAGAAAAAAAACCGACTTACTTCTCCTCATGTTCATCCATGACAATGGTTGGAGTCAGAATAGAAAGGAATGAAAATAATGGAGCATAGGGCTGCTTGCATTTCAAATAGAAGAGTCTTTTAACATTTCTTCCCTTTTGACATTCTTGTGTCTCTTGCTACATATTATAGCACCTCATTAGACAAGACACAGGCGCCGAAGGATGAGACAATAGACGATGATCACACCAAGGAGTTGGATGACGATGAGCTTTTTGAAGAGCTTGAGAATGATGACTTTGGCATGGCGAGTCTGCGCGAGCAACGGATGGAAGAGCTCAAGGAAGAGTATGTGTTTTTTCACTACTGTTTACTGCTGGGCACACAAAAGAGACAGACCAAGCTGCTGTGCAGAGTTTGGACCTATTTTCTTTCTATTTCTCATCAACCATTTTATTTTTTCTTTTCTTGTTGGACAATGAACGCTTGATCCTTGTTGGGTGAACACGGAATAGGATTGAGCGGAGGAAGATGATGGTTGAAAATGAACACGGACAGTACAAGGATATGACAGTAGAGAAAGAACTCATGGAAATCACCACCAAGACAAAGTGCTGTGTGATCCACTTTTACCACTCTGACTTTCGGCGGTGTATGATTGTCGATCGACATCTGGAGGTAAATGCAAGGAATAAAAATGCAACAATACCAAGAGGGAAGGAAAAAAAAAAGAAACTCCATATGGTGGTACTGATTCACCAACCTTCTTATTTTCAATTTCACTCTAACGCTAGACTTTGGCCAGGAAGCATTACAAAACCAAGTTTATGAAGATCAAAGTTGAGAACGCACCGTTCTTGGTAGACAAGCTTCATATTCAAGTCTTGCCATGTGTCATGTCCTTTGTGGACGGTGCTGTTGTAGACAAGTAAGTTGGTTTGTTGATTTTTTTTTAGCATTGCCCCATTCATATATATATATTATATGATATATTTGAGTTGCTAATCAATCTTGGCGTGTGGCGATGACTTTTTTTCCTTTATCAATTGGTTTCAGGATGATTGGATTTGAAGAGCTTGGCAATACAGACAACTTTTCCACGTCAATGCTAGAGATGCGTCTAAAGCGCGTCGGTGTCATTGAGGACGAAGCGAAGAAGGAGACCAAGAAGCAAAAGAAGAAGAGCATTTTTGGTGGCACGCGTCGAGGCGACGACAGTTCGGACGAAGGCACCGATGACGACGACTATTAAGCGTGTAATGTTTGTAGACGTCACACAGATCATGCAGCAAGTAAAATAAAATCACCTATCTACTTAATAGTTCTTTGATATTGATGATGATGATGATGCTGATGATGAACATACTCTTCCACTATGACTGATTTGTAACTACAACCCTTTGACTATTGATCCACCATGATGCTACGATGTGTCTACTAAAAATAGGGGTAAAGGATGTTATCTATCGTAGTATAGCAAGCAAATCGGGTCCTGACAGCGTACAAATTTCAAATGTAGGGTGGGATTGAGAAGGACCTATCTGAAGAGCCGATCAGTCTTTTTTTTCGAGGGGCCAAGAATGGTAATAAAAGGCTTCCAATTGTCTAAAAATGAGAAGAGGTGAGTGAGAATATTGTAAAAAAGAGTTCTTTGGGAATAAAATTAATTGATTTATTGATGGCACGCCAAACTATCTTTTTAGGCATAGCTTTTTTCACCCAGGAACGATCAGTGAGTGTTAACGGTCAGATCTGAGACTAGACTGCTCTATGGGGCTACTGGTGTGGCATATACTCAGCCTGCAAAGTTGGAAACACAACCACACGACAAGTCTTTTTTTTGTGCCTTGTCTGTATGTGTATGTGTGTATGAAAAAGACGTTCAGGCGGATTTGGTATTTTCAGAGACCAAGGGAAAAAAATGGTGACGACAGGAAGAAAACGGTCTAAAGACGAAGAAGGGTGGAGGAAGTGCGAGCAAAAGGAAGAGGGGTTGGGGTCCTCCATACCCTCTCCTCCTCAACCCTCTTTTTTTTTTAGCATTCTTCCCTTGTCTTGCAGCTTCTTTTTCATCCACATCCCTCACCCATCTTTCTACACTTCGACTTAATCCTAATCCAGTTCAGCTTCCACCCCTTCCTCCCTCAAGGTACATTTCCATCTCCATCTTCCCACCATGGGTGCACGTTGTCTCCCCCCCCCCTATTCTGATTGTTTGGTTGGATGGAGAACGTGAGCAAAAGGAGAGTTGCATGGAAAAGGAGGCATTTCCTGCAGACCCAGGACACACATCATCGTTGTCGGCCGTTGGAGTGCGAGCAAGAGCATTCATCATGCTACTTGGTCTCGTGTTGTCAATGCACTGCATCCAAAAGAAGAGGCTGTCAACGCTGAGAAACTGTCTTTGGGGGGAAAGGATCACCCCAGGGCTGTGCCAAGCCCTGTTTTGCGGGCGAGGGGCGTTGATATTCTCCCATCTCTTTTGCTGACTGGCTACTATCCCTACCTACCATGCACCACCGATGGTGTTTCTTCTTCTTTTCACTTCTAGATGTCACGTTTTGTTCGCGCTTCCAAGTACAGGTACGTTAGGAGCGACTGCATTGACGAAACTACACCAAGTGGGTAGTCGTGGATCATAACGCGAAAAAAAACGTGCGAGCACCGAATGGTCCTCTTTTTTCGTGACAACGTAGGCACAAAGGAAGAAACCAACAACAACAACAAAAAGCACGATCTTGACCGATTAGTATCTCGTCCTCCTTTGTTTTATCTTCAAATTTAGACACGTCTATGGCACTGCTGCCAAGCGCGAGCTGTGCTATGATAATGTTAAGCTCTCCAACAATGCTTGGGATACCAACCTCATCAAGGTCAACCCTGTAAGGATAGCACTGCCCATGAGAGAAGGCAGAAAAGAAAAAAAGCCGTTTGAGCCAGTACACTTTAGGACCTGCATACCACTTTTTTGTTATCCTATGCCAAAGTGGTCCTCAACTGAAAATCTCTTTTTTAGTTGTTTGCATGTTTCCGAATGGTACTGGGAAAAAAGTTGCTTGTTTTTTCTTTTAATACTTTTATACATGCATACTAACGTTTTTTTTATTACACTACTGTCTTTTTTTGTATATGTCCTGTAATTGGAACTTGGCTTTTTTGGCTCTCTGGAATGGAAATAGAAATTCATGGCGCTCAACTGGAACTCTGGTGGTGGTGGAGCTTTTGCCGTTATCCCTCTGTCGATGACTGGTAAGGGGCTTTTTGTTTTAAATTTTTTTTATCTAACCTCCGTGTTGGCTTTGCAGCTGGAGGCGACAGAAAAAACAAGGGAGCTCTCCGTGAGAAGGAAAAAAAAGAGAGAGATAATACCGCGAGAAAACCAGGATACTAAAGTTGGAAAGCAGAATGATTTGCACCCTGGTTTCTATCTCAAGGCAGAACGGGGGTTGGGGAGGAGGGCTAGTTTTATTTTTTTTTGGTAACCAGGAACCATGAGCTTTTTGTATATTGGATTCAATTGAAAGCTTTAGCCCTTTCTCTATATACAGCCAATATATTGTGGGGGGAATATTATGATTTGTTGTTATTGACTAACCATTTCAACATTATAATAATGGACAATATTATCATTATTTAGGCAAGGTACCGGATTCTCTTCCTTTATACCGCGGTCACTCTGCTGCAGTGCTCGACACGGACTTTTCGCCTTTCAACGACCACCTGATTGCCTCGTGCGCTGAGGACAGCAAGGTGTTTATCTACTCGATTCCCGAAGAGTTGGGCGAGGAGGATGTCGAGCCCGTGGTTCGTCTGTCCTCGCACGGTCGTAAGGTCGGCCAGGTCGCCTTCAACCCCGTTGCCGAGAATGTTCTCCTGTCAGCATCTGCCGATCTGACCATGCGACTTTGGGATATCGAAAAGGGTGTCGAGAAGCAGGAAATCACAGGTCACACCGAGATCATCCAGAGCGTTTCCTGGAACTACAACGGTACCTTGGTCGCCACCACCTGCCGTGATAAGAAGATTCGTGTCTTTGATGTCCGCGCTAACAAAGTTGTTCAGGTACGTTGAATTTTTTTTTTGTTTTTCGTCTCTTATATGGTCTGTTGTTTTATATCTATCTAGAGATATTAACTTTTTTGATATATCATATTTTATAGCAAGGTGATTCGCACCAGGGTGTCAAGGGATCGCGCGCTGTCTGGATGGGCACCACGGATCGTATTGCCACCACTGGTTTCTCGAGAATGTCTGATCGTCAGGTCTTTATCTGGAACGCCTCGAGCCTGGAAGCTCCTGTGAAGTCGTTGAACCTCGATACCTCATCTGGTGTGATCATGCCCTTCTATGATGTTGACAGTAACATGCTCTACCTTGCTGGCAAGGGGTAAGGATGAATATTAGTCTATTTTTTTGTTATTGGTCGTGATTCAGATGAAATCTTGATAGTTCCATTGAAGCAGGCTCATAACACTGACATTTGAACAATCTACATTATCTTTCTTTCTAGTGATGGTAACATTCGTTACTTCGAGTGGGAGAACGAGGAGCTGTACACATTGTCCGAGTTTTCATCGACCACGCCACAGCGTGGTATGGCATTTATGCCCAAGCGAGCACTGAATGTGAACGAGTGTGAAGTGATGCGCGCTTACAAGGTGTCGAACAGCATGGTGGAGCCAATCAGCTTCACAGTGCCTCGCAAGTCGGATTCGTTCCAGGCCGATCTGTTCCCAGACTGCTTGTCGGACGAGCCTGCCTTGACGGCCGATGCATGGTTCAGTGGCGAGACTGCGGACCCCAAGCTGCTCTCGCTCGAAAAGGGTTTCACGGTCGCCCCCAAGAAGGAGTTTGTCGCGAGTGCATCGGCCCAGGTGGCAGAGGAGATTCCTGTGCAGCTCAAGTCGGACAAGGATTACCAGGAGGCTTACCACAAGCTTCGTCAGGAGAATGAAGACTTGAAGAACCAGCTTGCTCAGAAGGATGTCAGGATCCGACTCTTGGAGGTCCAGTTGGAGCAACTTCAGTCAGCATAAAAAAAAAGTCGAGATGAGTGTTTTATTTTTTTTCTTTTGGAGATTATAAAAAAGTGATGAATTTGTTATAAAAGATAAAAGAAAAAAAGACTGTTAGCTTAAAAAAGAAAGTACTAAAGGAGGAAAAGAAGAAAAAGAGTAAGTGAGGAAGAGAAGATTGACATACATAGACAAAACAACTCTAAGAAAAAAGTAACTGATATTATATTAAAAGAACCGTCAGATATGTGTGTTTCCCCCAACCCTACAAGTTTGATGGTATAAAAGTGGCAATAGATATTGTCGATTTCAATATTTTGCTTATTCCAGGAAATATTGAATCGTCAATTGCAAACGACAATAGTTTCTACCAATATTTTTAGGACGGCATGTAACGCGTGAAGTTTGATTTTGACAGTTTCATTTCTCGATCCGGAAGTGCACCACTGCTCTTATTTTTTTGAAACAAAATACCCGATAAGCGCATGCAGCCATGCAAATCTGTGCATGCAACATAGCAGTTAAGAATGGCTCAAGAACGAAGGAATAAAAAAAAAGGCAACAGATTGATGCTCATTGAAAAAGAGTATCATGTCCACGCGATCCAAAAAGGTGTTTTGATGCATAAAAACAAGTTGACAGAAAATGGGAAAGTAAATACGTTGAGCCAACAAAAACAACGTGGGAGTTAGGAGTGCATGCATCTGAAACGTGTTTGTAAGCTCTCCGTCTTTTATCCTCTCTTGAGGTCTTAACTGAACGCCGAAACGCTCATGGCGAGCCAATAAGCCAATATGTATTTTTTTTACCCCTTTCATGTAGGTCCTTGGCTTCTGAACGAGAGGACCCTGCGTGTCGTTCTTTTACTCAGCAGACAGCTCAATAAAAAGATAAAGCAGGCATTGTCCCAATGCTTGCTTATGTTTATCTTTTTAATGAGCACCTGACATTTTTGAGCTATGCATGCTGCCGAACAGCAAGTCATTTGAAACACCTTTTGGATTATGGAGCCTCTTTTTCGTTTATTTTTTATCCTTCTTCTTTTCCACCTATTTTGAGAAAGAAAGAAAGAGAGAGAGAGAAAAAAAAGGGAATTGGGGTAAGGGAAGGGGGAAACGAGTACATGAAGAAAAAGGTATCCTATCTTATCCAGGTGTCTAGACACAAGGACATGTTTAACCAACTCCCTTGTTACGAACGCAAGAAAGATACCCCAAGAAAAAAAAACACGAAAAATGATGTTCAAAAGCATGAAGTTATCACAATCCTATTCTGTCTTGTATTACCATGAAATAGGATGGCCCTTCCACTTTGGAACCGGTCATTCAGGTTTTTTTTTCTTCGAGCAAGTGAAGTTTGTTCATGCAATACAGGGGGAAAAAGGAGGATTTGCAAAAGTCACGTTCTGATTGGCTGAATCGCGACTTGTTTTTTGTTCAGAAAAACTGCGCCTCAAATATGTTTTTCCTCGATTTCCTTGTCATTCGTGTTTTTTATGCTTGTTATGTTTGTTGATCTCTCTCTCCCCTCTAGTCTTTGGAAAGAGGATGATATGAATGAGAGAAGAGGAGACCATACAGCTGTTTTAACTTGAAGGATCCAGTTGTACAGCCCTAGTTGGAGGATGTGTCTCTTGTGAACACAGTTTTACATGGCTTTTTGATCAAGTAGCAGTATTTATTTCCATTAAGAGAATCGTGTGTGTAAAGGGATCGACATAGGCAGGGTAGGATGCATTACACATAAGCTTAGAATGGAAGGTCGAGAGAATTTTGATCACAAAGCCAAGAAAGTTGGAGGCAAACTTATGGTGTTGCTGTGTTTGTGTTTTGTGCAAGTCCAGTCAGAAAAAAAAAGGTTGGCCAGGGTGCGGCTGGAAAAGAGGAAAGAGGAAGAGAAATCACAATCTATGTGTCACTATTTAATTTTCAGCCTCTTTTTTCGGCCCTATTGTTATTCTCTTCCTCTCATCCGTCATTCCCCTCGTACATCACATTGTTCGTCACACTAAAGTGAACCAGATCACTCAATGTTGGAAAATCTCATTCTATTTTCCTGGAGGCATAAACTACAGTTCCCTGGGTAAACTCACAGATACTCGCAACAGTGCAAACATTTTGAGTGAAATGGCACACAGTACACTTGTGTTGACAATGTAAAGGTAATTGACTCGCAAGGATTTCGTATTGGGCTCACAAAATATATGTAAGAGTTCTTCCACAGTGCTGAGAGGTCTGAACACTTTCCCCTCCCCCCTCAAATAGTCATCGCCACACGACAATGAGGAAAATAAAGTTTGTATATCAATAAACATCAATGTTCGATAAAAGAAAACTGCCGCCAATCCCTGTTCTTCAGCGACATCTACTGCTTGCCGCAGCAACAAATCGGCCTTCATTCGCTCCACACCCTTATATGAGGCGAGGAGAGAAGAGGTAATCCACGAAGATATATATACCAATGTTGAATGTTAAAATTCCTTAACAAATGAACAGTGTTGATATACATCGTGAAAGGTTGTCAACGCGTGGTGGAAATTAATGAGCAGTTCTATAATATATCGTATTTAACTTTTTTCCCTCTTTCGCTTAAAACAGGTTTAGGGAACAGGAGTGGTAACCATTCCGCAACAATTGCGGAGGCACCACGGAACCAGTTTCCTGAAGAGTTTGCATAGACTAGTATTCGTAAAAATAGAAGAGAACCATAACTCGAAACGGACCATAGAGCAAAAGAAAAGAGGGAATAATAGTTTGATAAGAGGAGGCCTAGGCTATTTTTTGTCGCCTACTTTGGTGTCCTGCCTCTTTCCCTTCAACATCTCGGATAAGGACTGGTATTCAATAGAAATCAATAATGCTGTGGTCGAATTGCTGACAAACATTCGTACAAGAGGATCATGCATGAACTTTGCCATCTGAGTGCCATTCACCTCTTATTTCCTCCCGCTTCACAACAACAAATGAGCATGTACAACGGTGCGATGGATATGCTGAGTATCCCCTCATTCTGGGGCCTGAGATGACATTCGAGATTTCCTTTTTGTACTTTCAAGTTGGCATGATCATTGTTCATCCATAATCCTTAGGTTTGATGGATATGAGCATTCACCGAACAAGAATGCTTGCGTGCAATATATCATTGAATTCCATTTCGATTTTTTTGGTTAACTTTGCACACTATGCTTCACATACATTGAAAACAGAGAAGCGATGTCGAGTAGTTGGTACGAAAATAATATCCATCCACAATCACACTCACATACACAAGGTATATCCTTTATGGTCGTCTATACAACATTCGTATTCTATTTCTTATTCTATCTCATTTTTTCGCTATCACCTATCTCTCATGTAGCACCCAAGGCTTGGTATGCAATCTTGTTGGTCCATAGTCACATGGTAGTGGGAATCGTGTTTGGAGTGTCTTGTAGAAGCAAAAAGGGTGTTTGCTTGACTGATGATCAAAAGAGAGTTACGAAGATGTGTACCACAGCTGTCCCTCTGTGGAAACAAATGTGGGAGAGGATGTGTTGCCGTGTGTGTGTTTGTGTTTTTTTTTGGGAGGCGTAGAGGGAAGAACGAAGTGCCCCAGCCAATTTGGTGGCCATTTCCACAATCCACACGTCAAAGACTGATGTCAAGTCTATTGCTGCATTGTTGACATCACCAAGTTTTAGCAGGCAGATGTGAAAAATAGAATAAGGATAAATACAAAGGTGGTAAGTAGGATCTATGAGTGGAAAGTGACAGTTGCGGAATAAGACAGGAGTGAGGCATAGGAATGGAGATTTCAACCCCTCAACTGCCTTCACTCCACATTGTTTTCTCGCGTGTTGCCAACCGTTAGATCTCCACAAAGCGCGTGCTGGATAGCATGTCTGTGTGTGTTTTTAGCTGTTTTCGGGAGAAAGAATCACATTCGATGCTGCGCTTTGGTATTTAGTGTTAGAGCGGCAAGAGGTTTCGAGAATTGACGGAAAGAAGCTTAAGTGGTGAAGCCTGTTTTACTCAGAGTCCACCTTTCTCCTCATCACTCGCTGTAAATGGCCACGATTTGCGCAACCAGATGTTCCTTGCCGATTTCTTTTAGCATCAACGCGTGTTAGAGATCAGTCAACGGCTCTTCTGAGCGGTTAGTAGCAAAGTCCTTTTCAATGGTTGCCGATGCTCTCTACGAGGAAGATCAAGCATCAACATCTCGTTCTTTCCTCATACCTCTGATATTCATTGCAATTGACTGTACCACTTGCTGTCCATGGGGGTGGAAGCCGTTTTTCCCGGACTAGCAAGAGATGAACTTCCAGCCAAGCAACCAGCCCCCCTTCTCTCCCGCCACGCTGTTTATCAAGTCATGTTTGCATGTCTTCTTCTTACCCCTTCCTTCTCTTGCTCTTCTCTCCCAACTTCAACGACCGTACACACATACACACACACAGACATATACAGTTGTGATTCAATTCGTGCTATTCTGTGTGCCATTTTTCTAACCCATGGAATGGTTTAAAGTAGCCAATCACTGTCTGCTGTGCATGCAGTCGTGCTACTCCTTTCGCGTATATAAACTACAGGGGCCGAGCACTCCTCCTTTTTTGGTTCGTTCCTCACTCCACACAAGTCCACACACTTGCGCTACCTCTTACCTGGTTCTGCCACTTCTACTCTACTACTACTTTTTACATCTTCACATACTATTGTTTTTTAACTGTATCATTACTTTCAGCCTTCCTTTTTTTCTCTTTCTCTCTCACATACACGCTTTTTAATATTATCTTTCCTCCCTTATTCGTTTTACCTAACATGGCCGCAACGTCCCCTCGATCCACTGCGTCCTCCACTCGAGCGGGTCTTCCACCAAAGACTACGCGCACCAATCTCAAAAAGATTAAGCGTCCGTCCAATGCGTTCTTCATATATCGCCGCATGCTTGCCAAGAAGTGCCGGGGCATTGCCGCTACCGACCTGTCAAGAATCATTGGCAAGCTCTGGAAGGATGAGCCACCCAAGGTCAAGGCTTACTTTGCAAGGCTTGCACAGCAGGAATCTGATATGCATGCCATCGCCTTCCCCAACTACAAGTTCACACCCGTCCAGCGCGGCCTGGGCAAGCGGGGAAGGCAATTGGCTGCCATTCAAGCCGCACGGGCCTCTGGTGACCCGCTTCCACTCCCTCCTCCACCTGTCGGACATAGAATCAAGCCAGAAACCAGCAAGAATATCGAGTGTCTTCTTCGCAATGTTCGCGAGCGCATCTTGCCCGGTGATTTCTTGGACGGAGAGCCCAAGGACTCTCCTCCAGAGATTCTGCCACCTTCTTGGCGGGTCAATGGCATCGACAACACTGGTTCTACCAGTTCCAGCAAAAGCAGTAGTCGTACTAATACCCGCTCCAACCGAGGCCGAAGCCGCGGTATACAAGCTGACAGCACCACCCAGTCCAAGATGACTGGTAGGAAACAGGATGGCTATATAACCATCAACGACAGCTCTTCTCTCTTAACTGTCAAGATCAAGAAGGAAGAAGATACAGAGTATCAAGTCAAGAGCCGTGGCAAGAACAAGAACGGCTTCTCTAGTAGCTGTTCGCCAGCAGAGGCTGCAGAGGAGCCCGAGCTGAAATGCTTGGCAAAGCGAGAACCACGTTCTCCCTCTTGTTCTTCTACGTCATCCTTATCATCCTGTGGGTCGGACGCGTTCCTTTCCTCTTCGGAAGACGAGGAGGATGAGATGGACCTTGGTGATGATGCAAAGGATGAAGACTATGTACCGAGCGCCCGCCAGCGACAGCGTTATCACAAACGTACCGTCCATAACACTACCACTACCACCACCACTACTACCACCGGTCAGTCAACACGACGAGACTATCATGTTTCTCGCTGCTCCCGGGCTGCATTCATGCCGATGACGCCTATGAGTCCTGAATCCGAGTGTGAGCCTGACTCGGCCCCTGTTCCATGTGCCACAGAGCCATCACATCAGTCTCAAGACTCTCCGGTCCATCCATACAACCACTTATCTGTAATGGTGGTACCATCGATGGAATCATTAGGCCGCAATTCTGGCGTTCTTTCGGACATTTCTGTCACTTTGTCCACAGCGCCATTGTCAACAATGCCACCATCACTATCATCATCACTGTCTTCTTCACCATCGTCGTGCGCGTCAGTCCCGATGTCTTGCACATCGCTGCTTCTTTCGCCAGCAACGACGGTACACTCATCATCTGATGATTTATCAGATTGTGGGTCAGCCTTTTCGCTCGAAGAGAGCCATCATAATCAAAACAATCAGCACCACCATCACCCAGTAGCGAGCAATCCTTTCCAATACCAGACGGCGCTCGACACATTCGAGCCCGAGTGTCTAGCCTCGCACCCAAAAATCCACTGGGAGAGCCTCCATTACATGCCACCAGCGTCTTCTCCGCTGGCGTCGATGGCTATGGCGACAATGGCAAAGACAACAGCAACGACCATGGGGATGTCTGCTACTCTCCAGCCGACAGTGACGTTTACATACACTTCTGCGAGTGACCCAAGCACCACCATCACGTCCTGCGTACCATTGCCAAGTGGAGAATCTAACCAAGAGATATTGGCGATGGAATTTCAAATGGCTTCGATGGACATCCTGGCCGATTCAGGTCTGATGTCTCCAGACGTATTCAACTCCTTGGCGATGAATTGAAATACCTTTTTTTATTATTATTATTATTATTCTTTTTGTCTTATTTTTCAAAGTCTTTTTTTTTTACATAGAGGGTTATTCCACAGAGTCTCTTCTTTAAATCATTGTTTTCATTCAGCGTGCTCTTCTTTTACACATAGACGACACTTTTACTACAGCACAAAAATATACCCCTCCTTTTTGATATTGTTTAGATAAAAAATGTGTTTTGGAATTTAATATCAAAATTGCAATAATGGTATAGCTGAGCTCCAAAGGAGAGGGAACTCTATTGTGCAAAAATAGATGGCAGCATGTTGCTCTCAAAGACAATTATCCACAATGTCTTGCATGAGTAGCAAGATTGATGAAAGGACCAATTGTAGTCATCTAGTCGGCGATGCCAAAGTAGACCATAACGGCATCCTCTGTGCCATTGTTGCTACATGAACAGTATGGAATGAATGAGACGCAAAAAGTCAGTCATCAAAGGAAGGATGTGTGATACAACATAACGGTCAAGCAAGCAAAATACACACACAACGCAAAAAAAGGGATGATGTCCTACCGGAATTCATGATATTCCCTAGGGAATACGGTGATGGTCGTGCCGGGTGTGGCCACATGCACCTTGCCATCGATCTCGACTTCACACTGGCCAGAGATGAAATAGAAGACTTTGTATTTAAAAAAATGACACAAAACATAGATGTCTTAGTAATTCCAACGTTTCTCTTTACCTATAATTTTTGTAAATTCCACAAAAAAATGCCAGTCTTATTCAAAGACTTACTCTCAGTCATGTCGCGATGCTGGTGACGAGTAACTTGCTCGCCGGGCTTGATGACGGATCTAGCAAACTGGGTCAGATGTGGCACTTCACCGTTCTTCAGGAACACTCGCTTCTCCAAAGTCTGGTCGTGCGAGACATACTGAATAGGCAACGAGTCGACGTGTGCGATCTTCATGGTGGTAGTATCTGTATTTTTTTTGCGATCAAGAAGAGATTTCTTGGGGAGTTAGTTGTTCGATGAAAAAAAAAGAAAAAACGTCTGTGTGGCTCCCTTTTATAAATTTTCGGACCAGATAGTGGCGTAACCTCGGACGCCGAGATTTAAAGTTGGTTAAGGGAGGAGGGGATATAAAATTTTGTGTTGGACCTTCCTTTTCGCGAAAGCGCAACTTTTTTTTTTTTTTTTTTTTTTTGCACCGCCCTGCATCTTAATGCGCTGGTATGGTCGTACAGCGCAGCAACGAAGTACCAAAGTACCAACTTACAGGCATTTGAAGGGAAAAAAAAGAAACACAAATCACAAAATAGCAGCCAAATGAGGATGAGAAGTTGCATGTGTTTTATTGGAAGAGGGTTAGGTTGATTACTTCTTGCTCTTTTTGGCAGCTTTCGACCCAGCAATCTTCTTGCTCGACTTTGACACCTTGGCCTTGGTAGACTTTTGCGCAACCTCTTCCCGCATGCAGCGCTCACAGCAGCAATGGAAATGGTAGTCGGATCTTAAAGCGAGCCGCCGCGCCTGCAATGGCATGTCACTATCAATATACGATATTGTCACATCTTTGCCTAAAGAAAAAAAAAAGTCGAAGTTGGAGATTCCTCAGTTCCGCCGTTCTTCTATGCCGTTACATATTTTTTTGTGATTGTCTTTGAGAATGACAAATCAATAAGAGTTTTTTTGTTCCTACCTTCCGGAATATTCTTCATAGCAAAGAACGAGATGGCACGAAATTTCCCAACCATATCTTCATATGGATCCTTGGGATTTTCTTCCTCTTTCTCGGTCTGATCCTCGGACTCTGTGTTCGGCGTTGTTGTCCCATCCGAGTCCTCAACCTTTTTCGAATCTAGAGCGCTCGAATCAGTTGAGCCTGAAGTGATTCTAGAGCCTGTAGTCGATGCTGCAGTGGCGGCGGCTTCCTTGTTAGCCTCCTCGTAGGCAATCACACCTAGGACGTCATCGCCAGTGACCTCCTCTGCCCCATCTGCCTGCACAGCCGTCGCATTACATTCACACGAATGATTGAAGAACGAAGCTATAGGGAAAATGGCTTTGAAGAGTGGCAAGGAATAAATGTGTATTAGATGGAAGTCACAATGTGAATGTGAGAAAAAAATATCCGCGAGCGAGGGCTGTTTTCTTGATAACACTCGACTTACCTCTTCCAAAGCACACATGCTTCTTTCGACTCCTGTCAAACATGCCAAAGCAGTTGCTCTCAAGAGCACTTACGGTGTACTTGATATCTTCAGCTGTGATCTGGCACACCTCCTTCGTTTTCGCATCGACCATCATCTCAGTCAAACCAGCCATCTCAAGTAAAGATAGTACCACTTGAGACTGCTTCGCCCAGTCTTGGTGTTCCTCCTCATCCCAGTCTTCAACGTGTGACTGAAGTCGCCGAACGTCTTCAAAGGTGTTCTCGATCGGTACTAATTGTCGTTGTTGTTGTTGTTGTTGTGGAGAAAGCTGCTGTTGCAGTTGCAGTTGCTCGGATGGCATCGCTGACGTCATGGCTGATGATAAACTGCTATTCTGGATACTATCATTCGTTGGTGCCTGTGCGGACGAAATAGAGAGCTGCACATTGAAGTTCTTGGGCAAGACCTCTTGTTCCTTATCTCCTGCGACAGTGTCCACAGTTGCACATGCCATTACTTCTCGTGTTTCCGAGGATTCCTTGAGATCGTCAGGTGTGCCTGCTCCTTTTGCGGCTTCTTCCTGCTCTCTCAATTGCTTCTCCATATGTGCCTGCTGATGCCGCTCATACGGTGTCGACAGTCCCTGACGCTCGCGCCAATGGCTCAGTAAAACTTGCAAATACAGCTTGATAATACTCTTGGTATGTCGATCTGAATCCCAGGTCGCCAACCGCCTCAAGGCCCTGCAGAGTTTTGGGTGGCATCCCGACGTTGGGTCCATTCCGATGGTCTTGCATATCTCTGAGCAATAGTAGACCTGGTCACA
The DNA here is from genome assembly GCA_016098105.1 of Actinomortierella wolfii. Taxonomy (NCBI): domain Eukaryota; kingdom Fungi; phylum Mortierellomycota; class Mortierellomycetes; order Mortierellales; family Mortierellaceae; genus Actinomortierella; species Actinomortierella wolfii. The sequence goes on from JAAAIY010000237.1 coordinate 45,684, forward strand.
ATCCTGACATCGGTATTTGAACGTCGACCGCGTGTGGTATAACAGACAGGTATGGCACATGCGTTTCCGATAGTTATCAAAGGCCTCGGCTGCATATGGAAGAGCCTAATGGAGCATAAATTGATGGATGTTTAGGCTCCATAAGCCAACGGGAGAGTTTTCTCAAGTCAGGGTACAACAACAAAAATTTTGTCTCAAGGAATCTATTAAAAATACCTTGAGTATGCACTCTCCTCGAGAAATATCGCGTGCGGCGATGGCATGGTTGCCAAGAGCGTCGCTATGCTGCACTAGGATAGGATAGCCCTCCTTTGCACATGTGGCATTGACGCTTTTCATTTTGGATTCATTTGCAGAATGAACATTGATGTTCAGTTATGCCCTTGTTGGCTAGGGTGACTGGCAAAATTGGTGGCACCAATGACATGAGTTACCAACGATAAAAATGTGGGAGGCATGCCCCCATGCGAGAGAGTATCGGGTACAAAATTACGAGGGTTACTCCACAAAGAGTGGAGTCCGCCAACCAGAGGCTCAATAGCATCATGACCATGTAAATAGGCGTTTTTTCAGTGGCTCAAAGACGAAGGCAGGTGTACCCTTCTGTAGGGTATCTTTGGGTTTGGATATGCAAGGCACTGCACCTCACAAAGGAATCATCAATTGTTAATTCGTGCTTGTGAACCCCTGCCCAAGACATCCAAAAAAGAAGACTGGTTTGGAAAGGTCGACGTCGTCGAGAAAAGCCTTCCTTGAAGACAAGGAAGCGAGTCAGCGTTGACATGTCATGAGTCATCCTTGAACAGCAGAAAGGAAGGAAGAGAAACCTGCTTAAAAGGACTAAGCCTAGATGAAGGGGGGGGGTAGAGGAGAGCCAGTCCAAAGAATGTCAAGGAATCTTTTCACTGAAAAGCTCAATTGGTGGTGTAGGATTTTTTTATTTGCCGCAGTAGCCAGAAACTACAACAATTTGAAGTTCTGTCTGGTTATGGGCCAACCGATGCCAGTATTTAACACATAACCTGGCCAGTGGCAATGCTATTTCCTGCCGGATGGTCATATTGATTGCAGTATTGGTTAAAGGGAATGTTCGTCCATATCTAGTGATGCCCCGGCTGGCTTCCTTGGGCTACTCTCAAGAGCAAGTAGGAAAGTAAAAAGTGGTGAGGACTGCGCCTCATCCACAATAGCATAAATGTTCCCTCCTTCCCCTCCTCTATTTCTCTACCTACTATTTCCCCACCCTAGTCCTTTTGTTGCCTGGTTTCTTGTTTACCCCAAGCAACGCTTTCGTGGCACAGTGTTCATTCTTTCTCTTCTTCATTTAGGCCGTTTCACATTACAGTCCTTTCGAAACGAACTGGTGCATTCACCTCCACCTCCACTCTTTTTAGCTTTTTTTTTCCACAGTTGGAATTCCTCCCCCCTCTCATTCTTCTGGTTTCTCACGCTCACATCCATTCATCACTCCCTTTTTTTGCGTTTTCATTCATCAAGTTTCTCTTCCATTTCAACCAGCTGCAATGCTGAAAAAGGACGACAAGACTGTTCTCAAGGGTTCAATATCTTCTGGACCCCCTGCGCCTACATCGCATGTTGCTGCAAAGACATCCAACAAGCAGTCCAACAAAAATGACAGTACCGCGACCACCGCCACCACGTCGTCCATGTCAACCGTTGGTGGCGATGAGAGCTCTTTAACTGCCAAACTCTCCGCAATGCAGCTCTCTGCCAAAGACCTCGGTCTTTCTCACGTTGATGATCTCGATATCAATGAAATGGAAGATCCGTTGGCGGGCTTTGAGGCTCAGCGTTCTGGACTCGAGGATCTGTCCTTGAAAGTATGTGGGGCTTCTCTCGGCCATTAAAAAGGAAGTGATGAGAGAAGAGAGAGAGAGAGAGAGAGAGAGAGAGAGAGAGAGAGAGAGAGAGAGA
>JAAAIY010000238.1:0-10346 GCA_016098105.1 Actinomortierella wolfii
TACGCTGCTGCAGTGGTGAAAGGCATGCTCTAGGTCTTCAATCCGAGGTGTCCCGGTGAAGCATATTTTTCTCAATTTTGTCTCTCTCTAAAAATCGCAGAATTATTCCATTTGGCAGCCCTACCTTTTAAAATCCAATACAACCACAATGGGGGATCGCATAGCAATCCCTCATTGTGATAATGTCAACGTTTTAGGGATTTTCAAGGTTTTTTTTAGAGACTTTATTTTTTTCTCTAAAAAAAAACTCTTTGTAAGGCTAGGGTTGTCAAAGATTACATGACAACCAGGTTGCCAAATAGTTAAGTCTAAGATCGCAATTTCTTCATCTTTTCTCTTTCCTCTCCTCGCTTTTTATACCTTTTTCTATACAGGATCCTGTCCTGAAGAGTTTTCATTTATTTGTCAATGTGCGCTTGCCGCATGATTTACTTTTTACCTGGTCAATTTACGATGGTAAACAAATTTAAATACGAACACTCTATCGTTGTGGTTATTAAAGGCTCTGTTATCCGTTCAAAGGAAACTTGGCAACCCCTTTAAACCCGATGCGAGTACAATAGGATCACATAGCAATCCTTTACTGCGATAATGCCAGTAGTTTAGGGCTTTTTGGAAAAATTTCCAGTATCTCAGTTATCGTCAAATGGCCTACTAATTTGATACCATCGGCCATACACTTACATCTTCATGAAGTTGGTAGGAAAAGTAGAAATTGCACCAGAGCGGTGACCTGAGATCTCCCGCGCGAAAATGAGACCTGCCATAAAACCAGTCCCTGTTGCCACTGAATTTTGGGTTTACATTTTTGGCAAGGGCATCAACAGGGGTCAAACGAACTGTTCATTCATCCTTGGTTACCTTCCTCATGGCAGACAAGCTCTTGCGTATTTACGCGCAGGACCTTACTGGAACCCTTCTGCGACAGCATTTGGACCAGGAGGATCATAGCCTAGATTCAGTAGATCATGTATGTCTGTTACCACATTCATTTCAGACCTGCTTGAATAGTGGTGGCGTTTTTGGAATCACAACCACCAAATGGGAAATGACAACTCATGTTAAATGTATTCTTACACATTTCAATATGCTTGCGATAGATATCCAATTTGATCGTCGAAAGTCTCGAATGTCAGGATGTTCCAATATCTGATGATACGCGTGATCCACTTCGCCTGACACGAGCAATTGTCAAAGGTGTGTCGAATTTGATCTAGGCTCAGTTTGTCACATTTTTATACTTTTAGGATCAATGTACTAATGCTTTTCTTAATCTACGTCTCTTTTTTGGGTTTACCGTAGCATCTCCCGAAGATGAGAATGGTCTTCTACGAAGGGCTCAAGTGCTGAAGGGAGCTGTTGCTTGGTATGGGACTCAAAGGACATGTATCTGCTCTTAACGAACATTATGGAGGCATCACTTTCTTAACTTTGCTATTCGCTGTTGAACAGGTTAATACGAGCGGGAAACGAAGATTATGTCGAATCACATGGAGGTGCAGGAGCGGTAGATGAGACTGCACAGGCGCTTACCAATTTGCTCATCGATGTAAGCCAGTCATTTACGCTGGAAGCAATCAGCCAGTCGATCCACTCAGCAGTAGAAGTCGTGCGCCACCAACAAGTACCACACATCCAACTTTTTTCGCTACTCGCGAGACTTTTGGTGATTGCCTCGAACTCAAATGGTATCAAAATGGTCAACTCTGATGAAGACATTTCAGGTGCGGAGTACCTCGCGGTGATGCTTGATCGCTTACTTCTCGCTCCCTGGCATTCAAGAACTGTACTGCCACTTGTTGTGATGCTGAGCGACCTCAATATGAATCCGAAGCAACTGGAAGCAGCCATCACTAAAGTGATGAAGCAGTTCGAACACGTCGATTCTTCTGATCTGCCGGTTCTCATCTATCACCTATTATTACTATCGTCAAAGGTAGATGCTTTGGATAAGCGCATTCGATGGTTAGGGTGGCTTCATGCCTTCTAGTTGAACGGAAACTGACAGGGTCTCATGGTTGCATATACATACATCAGGGTCACCCCAGACTTATTCTGAAAGGAATTATCGAGTTCTTCGACCTACTGAACGGGAATGTGCATTGTGGATACAGGTAAGATCTACTGCTATAGCTTACACTTTACTATTAGGAGTAGCCACTAAAATGCCGGAGTCCAGCTTTCGATACCCTAACCGTTGTCTGAAATATGCTCCGCATCATTGACAATGTAGGGTGGAAGGTGTACGGCCAAAGAGCGCCTTACGACTTGGTTTTGCGGAGCTATCCACGATGCAAGGCACGGTTATCCTGCACTTGAGCTTTGCAATTAAACAGGACCAGGCACTGGGCAATGAGTTTTTAAAGTACATGAAAAGTGGCAAGGGCGCATATATATCTCCATTTTCGATCGCTTGCTTGCTAGCAATGGCCCGAGTGCATCGATTTGAGGACGGTGTTATGGATTTTCTAAAGTCATCGGTCCTAAGCATTTTTAAAGATGCCGAAAAAATGGAACGAGAACCATGGGTGAGAGGTATGTCACTAGGAAACTGGTTCGTTATTCTACGTGTTATAAAACGAGGATTTAGCCTCCAAAGCTTATAATCTTTTTGCTATTTGACCTATTTTAATTAACAAAACATAGAATTTAAGGGAATGTCTCCTATTCCGATTGCGGCCATAATGATGCAGGTCATCAAGATGATCCCCTTTGGCATGGAACATCTCACTCAGAGCTTGGTTCAGTTCGCTGTCTATATTATGGATACACTGGCATCTTCTTCATGGGTATCATCGAGTGAATCGGCGGTATCAAAGAAGACTGCACCGACGGCACCAAATGAGCTTGCATGTGAACTTGGAGCAATGATCCTGGTTGAAGTCTTCAAGGACCAAGAGGTTGTACGCACAGAGATCTTAGACCACATTATGTCGAGAGTCGTAACCAAGTCAGCAAGTGCTAGCTGTTTTCTACGTCTCCTGGAGATGATTGTGACCGACTGTTCATCCATCTTGTTGGATCATCTTCAACGTGTCAAGGAGCCTCTGAACTATCTTTCGTTCTTATCACTACCAATCGCCATCCGCCTTTTGAGCACGGTCAAGGATCTGTCTCAGCTAAATAGGCCATTCCGCGATGGCTTGATTGTTATATTGCGGAAGGCTTTGTTTTCAAAGTATGTCGCTTGGTGTATCTTTGTTTAAGTGATTTAAGAGGCACACTGAGCGCGCTGTTTTAACAATTGGATTAATATATTTTTCATAGATCGCTGGAGAGTCGGCAGGTGGCGCTCTCAGGGTTACTGATGTTACTGGAGCCGGTGTCCATTAGGCCAAAATTATTCCGAGCCGGATCATCGAGAACAACGGATTCAAGTGCTGACCAAGGTGCTATCAGTTTCTCCATGGAGATTCTAAGTATGTATCAAGGCAATTGGGCTTCAACTCATCGTAGTAGAATGTGCTGATGAAGCGAAGAGTTTAATCAGGTAGTTTATTTTTTTATCGTAGCTATGTTGCGTCGCTGTCTGGGACAACAGGGTGAAATCCGTCTTTCGCTCTATGAGGGCCTTCTCCGAATCTCTCAACAATCACCTCATCTGAATCCGTACATTTTCGAGATGTTGCATGCGCACGTATGTACCAGTTGACAGTTTGACGGCTCTTTGGTCATTTGGACTGATTGATTATGGTCATCGTTTATTAACACACCTTGCGTTTCTTTAATTAGTTTATTCATTACTGTGACCGCTCGGGAACTCGTCCTTCTCCTATATTCCTCGATGAATGCGTTGCAAACGCAAGAAATGGGTTAGAGCCGGCGCTCACAGAACCTTTGCAGTTTCTAGTGTCGAGTGTTGTTCGTATACATCTTTCTCTTGACAAACCAAGGCGGTCTATGCAGGGTGGGTTATGAATACGGAAAGTGGATATTGGCATCGATGGAAGAATGTGGACTATTGAAAAAAAACGAGGGGCAGAACTAATCACTGAGATTTCATTGACCGATTATTCAACAACTTAGATGAGTTGTTGGTAAATGAGCAGCTGCAGGCTGAGTGCAAGCGAGATTTGGATAGACTCCTGTTGGGTTTGGACCGTGCTGGACTGGAAGACTTTGAGCTAGACAAGACGTCGGAATTTAATATGAACACCAACTTGGGTATCCGGAACAATATGTTCGCTAGTTTAGTGATTGGATGCCTCGAATCAGCTATCGAGTACGTTGTCCTTCGTCGCAATAGTTCTAAGAATATCAGCGCCAACCATGGCAACGGCAAGGGTTTGGCTTCGGCGCACGCAGAAGCGACAGGCAGCGGGAATCACTATGACCCAGCGATTGGTTATCGTTTCGATACTGGTGCTGCTGATCAGATCATCCAACTTTTCACCAAAATGAAAAAGCTTCACGATATTGTTCGAGAACGTTCACCATTGACACGAGGTATTTTACTGGTTCTTTTTTCATCTTTGTCTAAAGCATTTTAACGATGTTTCACCGAGATACCATGTTTTGGAAATGATGGGAGGGTTTTCAAGCTTGCGCTAACTCGTGTTATTTCCTCTGTCAATACATCCCATTCAATTAGTAGGCAAGCGTCTCGGACTTTTGGGTGAAGCGACCGTGCTTGGGCTGGAGAGCGTTACCTATTTGATGGAAAGTGTTTTTGCTTCTCCGGGGGATGAACCTGGGCTGCTGGATCCGGAAGCTCAGACACTACGTCAGCAGGATGACTTTGTCTACTATATATCAGTAACAGCTTCAAGCTTGCTCCAAAAGGTGTGATGAGATATTATTTTCCCTCTTTGTATTATCTCGACTTTGTGCTTTAATGTAGGCAAGCTAATTCTCACTCTATGTCCCTCACCTCAATTCCATAGCTTCAGTCCTCGACAGTCCCCTTGCTCGAGAATGAGCATGACTATTGCCGCCGATTGTGTAAGGTATTTGTGCGCGAGTTCTTGGTGAGCGATCGTCCCAATGCGCCACAGTCGATCGCTGCTAGTGCCAAGAGCAAAGACAGAACAAAGTCACTGCTTATGGTGGGTATCGAGGGTTTGACAGCCGGTTTGGCCATCCTTCGAATTCACTACCCAGTGTCAGTCTCCCCTGCCTCTAAGATCAGTACTGCCCCGCTTCGGGTCCCCAACAACAGGCCAAGCAGCGGAGACAAACCCATGTCTTCCTCGTCGTCAGGCGTTGCAACTGCAACAGTGGATTTTAGCTCACGCACGTCTCGACCTCACCATCGTTCTGATTCGACTAATACATCGTTCGCAGCTACAACGGTACAGAACGACAAAATCGTAGCAGGGTTCCTAGCCGCGCTGCTGCCTCAGGAGCACCAACAGCTGAGCAGTGAGGAGCGGGCACAAGTTGTGGCATGGACCACGTCGAGTGTCATGCTGCTTGATATTGAAGGGTTAGCGGCATGTTTTATTGACTATCTGGAGAGCGCCATTATCTTGATGATAAATGGCACAGTCCCTTTAGTAAGAGAGGCTGCAGGCCTGCTTGGATTGATCCAAGAACTGGCTAGATATCTGTCAAGACCCACAACTGGGTATACTCTTGTCAACTCATCGTTGTCGATGTTCCCTCTGAAAGGAGAGGTTAACGGCCCTGAAAATATGCAAGGAGTGGTTTCCAGTGGTGGCAGTACGATGGACCGGCTAACTCGCACCGACTCTGCAACAGGTGTTCGTGTTGAGGGTAGTGAGCTGAGTCTACTTGTCCATTGGCTTGTGACGCTCTGCCGGGATCAGCCCGTCGAAGATGGCCCACTGACAAAGGCCATTCTAACGCTATTACTCTCACTCGAGCAAGTGTCACCTCTCAAGGACAGTGACCAGGCACTATACAGGAATAATGAGCAAGTACATAGACCGCCACAACCTCAAACCGGCGCAACTACCGTCACCGCTTTGGGAGGAGCTCCCGTGTCAACCCCTAGCTTGTTGGCCAAGTGTCCCATGGCAGCCGTGCGCTTGCGGTTGGCCGGGGACGTGCTTCTGACACTGGATCTCAACAACGGCCCTGGCTTTCAGGCTGTCGACGACCCACGACGCCACGAGGAGTTTGGGGACGACATCGAAGCCCTCGAACGTGTCCAAGCCTTGTATCGAGAGCTCGGGGCTCCCCAGATCCAGGATGCAGGGTCAGCAGTGTTGAGCCTGGTCTCCGTTCGCAACGCAGCCATAGTAGCGGAGACACTACTTGCTTTTGTTGACCAGGCACTCGATGGCCTCGAATGGGTTCTAGGCAAAATCAAGTATTGTGGGCTTGGAGCCGAATTGGATCAAATTTATGGCTGCTCAGGTATGAAAAAAACCGACAACTTCTCACTGGGTTATGTAGATATTTGAAGGATGGGAAGAGAGTGAGCGACCACAGAAGGGGTACCACAAAGCTAAAAAAAAGGGCAGTTAATTTTAGGAGAAAAATGAGGGAGGGGAGAGATCACGAGTACAGACAAGGAAATAGAGTGAGAGCGAGAGTGTGCGTTTGGTTAAATGGTGAAAGCGACTAACAAACACCCACTGACACGAAGTTGCCTTCGGGGCAATGTGCGGAGATTATTCTTGGCATCGACAGAAGGGGCGGAGAAACTGACAAACAGTTAAAATGTGAGGGTATATCGATATCGGCCGATAAACATGCTATGTGGAGGAGGTGGCAGAAGGGGTATGAAAAAGAGTGAAGGGGTACTGATGAGAGAACTGCAACTTTAGTTAGAGCTCAGGTTGCTTGATGGGGGAGCCGGACTAACCACGAGGTTAGCTCCTACCAAAGGGCAGTCAAGACAGTTGCAACATATCATTCTGTAATGGTAACAGTGGTCATGAATGGCAGTAGGGTCCAAATAAGATTTTGGAATGGGCAGGCACAGTCGTTGAGATATCTCTTATCTATGAGCAAGGTTAGCGAGTGATATGTCAAGATGTCGTCTTCAGCACTCTTCCTTCATGTTAAATTGAGAGTCCGTGGGCATGAGTGTTTGGGTTTGGAGATTGAAATGTCATAGATAACGCTACCAGGCTGTTGGGGTATGTTGGTCAGGGGCATGGCTCTTTGTCACCCTTTGTCTTTGCGCATTTGTTGACATTGATGGGGCCACATGGCTAAGCCGTCAACTTTTTCGTTTGCAGATTATGCATCCTGATAACACATTTCACAACAACAAAAATGTGAGGGGTCATGGGTCTTGAGAACTGTTGTCGAGAACCAACAAAATAACGCCCATGGACTAAATTATTCCTTTGTTGTTTACACACCACGCCTGCCAATTCTGTTCAACGGCGTTCTTAGGTTTAAGAGTCCACGGAAGAACAACAAACAATACCAGAGAGTCGTCTCCGCCGTTGTCCGTGGACATAATTAACGGTGTGCAACGTATGGCAGGAGTCAACATGCTTCCCATGTCACATCGATCATCGTCGTCACACTCGATAACAAGCAATAACAACACTTGCGGCAATAGGGTCATCAGTAACAACAATAACAATGACAATGAGAATGACAACAACAATAACAATACTCCCAAAAAGGGTGTATCCGAGCTTGAGATTGAGGTTTGTTGGAGAGTCGAGATCTGTCTGTGGGTTCTGGCCCGTCTTTGTCAGGCCTCATTGTCGAGCGCTGTAGCTGAGCGAACGATCAAGGTACTCCACAAGGCATACAAGGTTCTCACAGCTCTGACCAAGCACTTCGCCTCAGCTGCTGCGTCATCGTCGTCTAGTGCTTTATCCATGGGAAACATGTCCTTACGCTTGTTCCATGCCCCAGGTCACCGTTTTGTCAGTGATGGCAATTCTCGGACAGGGTCCTCCTCCGCGATCGCATTTGCGGGGTCTTTCTCAGCAACCTCATCCTTGTCGACCTCAAGACAACGTGGTGGCAATGGTGGAGCAATTCAACTACCATACGAATTCTTGCGAGTGACCCAGGTAGCAGGCCTGGAGCTATCGCGTAATATGTACACCTTCTTGACCTATTTCCACGCTCTGGATCAGGATCAGCAAGAACGTGACTTGGAGCGCAATCGCAACGCTAGTCAACGCAAAAACAAGGGGAAAGGAAAGAAGAGTAAGAAGGATGGTATGGAGGACGATTTGGATGACAATCACGGAGAAGGATCATCGTGTGTACCGGCTGCCCCTGCATCGCAGCGCATAGGAGGAGGAGGAGGAGCCAAGCCTTCGAGGCATCGTGCCAAGGTGCTTCGTGAATCCAAGTTGATTCCGGGACTCATCTACGCGGTAGAGCAGTATGAGCGGCATGTAATCCAGTTGAGTAATAGGTCCCGCGTTGGGTTGATGCAGTTTATGCGCCGGAGTACGGCACGCGACTTTAGGATTCAGATTCAGCGGTTGAATGACTTGGGTCTCGAGGATCAATACGAGGAGGTGATGGAGCAGCAGCAACAGCAACAGCAGCAACAGCAGCAGCAGAGCCAGCCAATAGACGGAGATGCTATGGATGTTGATAACGATCACGATACCGATCGCGAAGATGTTCTCCATATGCGCAAACGTATGCGTGTCAAACCTTGAAATTAGCAGGCAGGACGAAAGGAAAAGAATATTTCTTCCAGTTCTTGTTTTTCTCTCTACTCTTCCCTTTCGTCATTGTTCCTACTATTCTTTTCTATTCTAATGGAAAGTAGCTTTGCATATGTTTTTAGCTTATCCGAAACACTGAAAAAAACACTTTCGTTTTCCCCGCTCAAAAGGAGGTCGGCTTGTAATGAGAGGATTGAAAAAGAGGGGGGGGGAATTGATAAAAATGCTCTCATATGCGCCACCTTGCACGGAATCTCAAAACTATTATCAGTCTATCGCTCTCGGGTTTGTGTTCCCACTTCAATGACAAACAAAACAATGAGCGTGATCACAAGCTTTTCTTTTTGTCCACTCCCACACCACGCAGACACTTCCCCCCTCTCTTCCCCCCATCTCTCTCTCTCCACGTACCAGGGGCTAAATTTATCTTTTACTTTTTTTTTGAAATGGGACAGATGGAAAACAGACTATACCTCATGGACATTGTTTTTTAGTTGAGAGTTCAGATTTTGAAAAAAGAGAGATTGCTATTGTACACTTTTATTATATTACAATGAATAAGTTATCATGTTTCTTGCTTTTTGTTCCGATTTTTTTTTGTTTTTCACAGAGGTGCGAATTGGGATGCTCCCGAATAGGTCGAGGGTTGCTGTGATGGAGCTGACATGAAGGGGTTCGGCAGCAACAACGAAGGTGTAGATGATGGTGATGTAGAAGGAGCGACAGAGTTCAAAGGCGGCAAAGAGAAGCTCTGTTTTTGTGAGTGCTGTGAAGGATAGTAGGGCGAGTATTGAGGAGCCAGAGGAGGCGAGGGATGGTGAGAAGTAGAAGGAGAAGAGCTGGCAAAGAGCGAAGGCAAAGAGGGGATCTGATGGGCAGCATTTCCAACCATGGGTGGCGAGTTGGAAAAGTGCTTGTGAGTCGAGGGGCTCGAGGGCGAGAGAGGTGATTGCAGCTGCATGCCGGTGTTGCTGGTGTTGTTATACGCCGAGGGAGCGTGCTGGTATGCTTGGTAGTGCTGGTATTGGTGATGGTGGTAGTTGGGCTGAGGCACTGGAGCCGAGGTAGCATATGGCAGAGGCTGTTGTTGAGGGGAGATGGATCGATAGGTCATCTTGGGCGAAGACATGGGTGTCGAGTTGCAGGAGCCAATCGAATTGTTATTGTTATTGTTGTGAGCAGGGTTCAGCGAGGCAGACATGGTCGGGATGGAAGCCATGGATGAGGGGGAGGTGTTACGCGACCGAGATGATGGCTGCTGCAATGAGGCAGCACACGGTGGTGTGACAGTTGTGAGGCCCATGCAAGATCGGAGACGACGAATCTCGGCAATGGCATTTCGCAAAGTGGTGATCGAGTTGGACTTGACAGGAGGTTTCTTTTGCTCGGTCGACGAAGAGTTGTCGCCTTGCTCGGCCTGGAGACGCTGCTGTTCTTGCTGCTGCTGCTGTTGCTGCTTCTCGAGTTCGGCTGCTGATTCACGAACAAGGCTGGCCAGCTCGGCCAAAAGCTGGTTCATGGTATCACGACGCTGGCGTTCATCAAGGATATGTGTGGCACGGCGCTTCTCCAGGGCGGTCAGCCGAGAGATTGAATCGACATTCTTGCGGTTCAAGACGTTGACGCCGTGAAGGCGGAAAACATTCCTCGGTGGTGGGTTGGTAGAGGTTGATGAAGCGGCTTTTGTGGCAGTCATTGTGGAGTATATGAAAGTGGTGTATGTTGAGTGTGTAGGCAGAAGGAGAGAGGATATGAGGAGGTTGCTGAGAGAGAGAGAGGGAG
>JAAAIY010000238.1:10356-47039 GCA_016098105.1 Actinomortierella wolfii
TTTTTTTTTTTTTTTTTTGCAAGTGGAAGGAGAGAAGAAAGTGGAAGAGTGGTATATCGTGTGTTCTGTTTGTATATGAGTGTACAATGTTGTTTGTGTTCCGTTTCTCTCTCTTTTCTTTTGGTGCCCTGGTGAAGGAAAAAGAGAGTGGGAAGATGTGCAAAGAGAGAAACTGTGTGTGTGGGGAGGGATTTGGGGAGATGGTAGACCAACACATGTACTTTATATATGGGAAGCAGAGGGTGCGTGGGGGGGGGGAGGGAAAAGGGGAGTGTCAGGGGCGATTCAATTGATTGAATATTGATCAAAATCTGAAGACGTTATCAACCACTTTTAGACAGACGAGTAGCACATAACAGCACGGTGATTGGCTGGAGCTAACACATACTGATAAGAATTTAAGTTTCTGGGCTGGTCAAGAAAAGAACAATGGACATAAAAAATGATGTCCGCAAAAGACATAAAAAAAGGCTGAACGTGCCTCATAAACGAGTGACATAGAGGCCAAACGATACGAAGAGCAAACTGTTACAAGAGATAGAAAGAGAGAGGAGGGAGGTGGTGCATTGAGTACCCCTCAGTATTTCCCACTAATCAGAATGCACAAAGAGTAGTTGTAGACTTGAAATCCTTGTTTCCAAGATCTTATCTTTGTGTTCCGTGAGAACGTGGGGGAGGGAGGAGAGGGAGGGAGCACGGAGAGGGGAGGAGTGTGAGAGACAGAGTCATGAAGCGAGTCATACAGCCAATAAAGTACATACAACACCGAATTCCATCTACAAACCAGCTTTTACTGTCCAATGTAAAACCGTAAGTATAACATCGGTCTTTAGTGTGCTTGCTCATGGGCTGTTCTTGGTTCATAGCTATTTTGTGAGCATAGAAGTATGCTCTAGCGAAAGGCAGTGCGGTTCGTGCTCCTTGATCTATTCACTCACACCCTGCACAATCATAATCTCTAGTATGCAGCGAACAATGAGCTTCTATTTTTAAAGGGCACCTCACTCTACTTTGTTGTCAACAAAAAAACGCCTACAGGAATAAAATTTTACACCAAAGGTTCCCGAACTCTCTCTATCTCGCTTCCCTCTGCTGATCTACTCGTTATCTGTTTGATCTTGTTCAACAGGACGATTTTTCCCTGCAGCACCTCTTTGGGTCAATGCGAATGTATATCTTGTACAAATGGCATGAGCGAGATAGACGTTCAAAAGTGGGAAAAAAGGGGGAAAGAGGTGGGGGAAGGAACGGCAGAGTGGAATGAAACATTGGGGGCCATTCGATCCGTAAACCATGACTATTTCCCGCGGCCGCTTAAAATATTCTCAAGGTACTTTTATCCTTATGTTCCTATATGCTCTCAACCGAACCAAAGTGAAAAAACAAAAGATGGAAACCGATTGCCACACCTTGCTCTGCGGCGACTATGGGTATGGGAAGGGAAAGGAGGGAAGGGCTCCCTAATATGTTCCACTCTGGTACGGAGAACGCGCCATGATTGTTTGCTTTGAGGTCTATTTTTTATTTATTTATCAAGCAGCTCGCTGCTCTATAACTTCCTTCGTTGGTCAAGCCGAGCCAAGCCATGCCAAAACCCCGCATTGGGGCACTAGTAACAAAATGTACCATGTAATTGTAGCAAGTGTGGCCCAAGATTGAGAGAAAAAAGAAACGTGCGTACGTTCAACCTCCGCCTTATCTCTATATACACCTTGAGGCGCCTTATGGAGCAATACTCTTGAGCAACTGTTGTGTTGATACCTTGGCTCATTTTCTATATCTCGCTTCACCCCTGAGAGGATTGGGAGCAAGATGATCTTGAAGCTCGTGCGTTGGCCTTGCAAATCCGTATATTTGGCTAATCATACTGCATCAGAAATTTCTCTTCCCTTCCTGGGCATTCCCGATCATGACATAAGTAAGTAGGGAAGCAAGCAGACAGACAGAGGGATTTCATTGGGCCATGTCACGCCCCCTTGGATGGTGGTTAAGTTCTTGTATTTCATATTATTCAACCATGGACCGTCGGTTGCCGAATGAGGCTTAATTATTGTGCAAAGGGAAAAATCAGTCGTTCCGCTTATTGTCCTCTTTTGCCAGCCTGTGTTTTATTGTACATACTTACTGCTTTTTTGTGTCTTGTAGCTACATATTTTCTTTTAGCTCACTGCGCCGTGGGCAGTCGGAGCATATGTAGAGCCGCTCTATCGATAATGCCAAATACGATGGTGCAATAGTTCTTTAAAGTCTTATCTATGTGATAAAAGGTACTTTATTGCATGTGTAGTATTACTAGCTTAAACAACGACATACTATTTGCTGGAGATCTTGTGTTGGGTTCTATACTCTTCTCTGGACGGCTTTTTCGGCGCCCAGTCGCTATATATCGGTCCACCAATCCAAGAGTATCTGGCGGCTCTAGAAAAATATTTTGTATACCTTTACTATTTTTTTTTTAAAAAGAAAACATCGATTTATTGATGCCGGTCTGGATAAACGACAAAAAATATGTGGTTTATAGAGAGTACCATCTGCTGACTAGAACTCGTGCTTCATTTTGCCTGTTGTATGGACCTCTTCCCTCCTGACACGAATGTATGTGTATTGCTTCCCTCCGACAAAAGACCAACACAATAATAGAACTCCATCTCCGCTCGAGATAAAACTTGATAAAAAACTTAATTTCATCTGTTGACCGTGGGCACGTAAAAATAACGAATTAAACGCAAAAAGTACACAACTGCCAAGTGACCAATGCTTGGAGCGCTTCGCTCTCGTCTTTTATCACTTCCCAATTCCATTATTGATTCCCCTCCAGCAGGGGCTCCAAGCACTTAGTAAGCGTTCAACCCGCCTCCCTCTCCTTTCTGTGTACGTATATCTGACAGACTTTGGACGTGAACGTGCAAACGCACTGCTGACATAGTGGAAGCCTCACAACTCGTAGGAACTAAAAAAACAAGCATTCGCCCCCCCATGTTTCAACCCTTAACCAATGTTCATCGACAGACAGATTGCGCTATTGTGGTAGCCTCACGTCAATGTCTTCTTTGTGCGCCTTCCCCTCTCTTTCGCGTCTTATGTCTTCCTTTGCCTATAAACACTCGGATTTCCTTCCGCGCTAGTTATAATAGGAGAAACACATTGAATAGAGTATAGGAAACAACAGTAATCTATTCATAGGGATATTCAGCCTATTACAGTCTTTATAGTAAAAGGGAAAATCGTTTTGTCCATGAATACAGCCTGACTACTTATCCTTCCACAATGGGCATTTAAATTGACTACAGCCTACAATTCTAACGAACTACACACACAAAAAAGAAGAACAACACATACAATAAACGATGAGTGAGAACACAAGACGCTAATGAATGTCTCTTAAACTTTTTTGTCGTCTCAACAGACAAGTACTATCCGTGAAGGAGAAAGATAGTCAAACCAACCTACATGAAAGAATGGTTGAGGTGAAGTTTGTATCCGTCCACTTTTGGAGTGATATTATAAAACTCAGACCGCAGCGTGTGCTATTTCTTGACTACTTCTTGAGTAAGTTCATTGTCCAGGCTGACATAGCGAGAAGAGGAGTAAGAGAAAGAGAGAAAAAGAGGAGGAAGGAGAAAGGAGGGAGTAGGAGCAACAGAAAAGAGAGGTACAAAAAAGTTCAAGGCGAAGAAACCATTGTGGCAGTGACAAAAGCACCGAGTCGGGAAAAAACAAGTCGCTGTATATGCTGTTCGCAAAGCTGTGCACCTGTGTGCATCCTTTGGATGCAGGTTACGGAGCACATAATTTGATCTTTGATGAGTTTTGATGTAGCAAATACGGTGTTTTAGACTCGATGATGGGTAAGAGCATTGTAGTCCTTTATGTTCTTTCATTGATGGACTGTACCACACTAGATAACATCGACCTTGCCATCGACAAGATTTGATCCTTCTTTATTGTTGTACGTACGTAAGTACATGTAAAACTGCTACTGGCCCTTGTTCGCTTTCCTCTCCACAACCAAGACTTTCCATCATTGAGCATACTCATCCCCTTCATCTGTTGCACATTTGTGATTGCCGTGGGCGCAAAAGGAGAGGGCTGAGGGTGTACTCCCCACCGCCACATGTCTCGAAAATAAAGTTGACTTTGTGGACAGTTGATTGGCCAAAGAGGGTTACACAGTGAACACAATCAAGCTTTGATCTAGAAAATCGCAAAGCATCTTGCAGTGAGGGGTAAACAACGAGCACAAATATGGAATGGTGCCCATTCCCCTCCCTTCCTCCATGTCTTACTTTGTTATGATTCCAACATATTCTTTAGGTCACACTAGTGTTAATGGAAACTGGGAAAGTGTATTTCTTCATGTCAGATAATAACACTTGGGGACGTGGATGCTTCCGTGTGTCTATGTGTGTTAGTGGTGGCGATCGATCCAAATATTGCCCACGAATGTATACTCTTACTAATATTTAACTCGATCATTCTTATTTTCACCAATACTATGGCACTTGTGAATCATTTAGGTTGAATTTGTATGCTCACGCGGGATTGAATACGTACCAGACAGATGACCGACTTTCATACAAGTCAGGCCTACGAGGATTACCGAATACGTATGTAGTAGAGGATTATTACTACTCATTCGTCTACTTTAGAACTTTGATCGAATGAGATACTTGTACTTCTTGTGATGTTGAACATGGAGCAAGAATAAAGCTGAGAAAAGTTGAGTCCAATAGCTTCAGCTCTCTTTATTCCAATGAAACATCCACTTAGCCTGGACTCTTCTCCCAACTGCTCCCGTTGTGGAGGGCCATAGAAGTAAGCTTGAGTTATTATCAAAATAAAATAATAAATAATGTAAACAACAACAATCGGGCGATTGATTGTACCACCATTTGGAAAAAGTTAAGTTATCGCTCTCTATATGTGGCACGAATAGAAGTTCTCGATCAAACACTCTTCATTCAATCGCTACGCATGATTGTGTGTGCTTTCCCCTTTCCCCTTTGTACCTCCGCTAATGTACACACACAACTATTGTTCTTATGATCTGTCGTACCAGCCTACTGTTTGCGGGAGGGATAGAAGCAATGGTAAGTTTGGAGTTGGGTCGTTTTCCGTCTGCGGTCTGGCGTGGTTTATTTGTGACCCATGTTGACAAATAGAGCTGTGCCTGTTTCCACATTATCATGGTTGATATCGCTCTCGTCGAAATACTGGTGAAATTCGTGTTTGTTCTTTCACACATTATACAGCTTTGTACCATCCCTCTACGGGAGCGGAATTAATGTAAAGAAGAGTTTTTTTTTATTCGCTTCTTTGCAAGAATCATAGTCTCATGGAGTGTACCGCTCCATTGGAAATATGAGGCTAGGAAGGAGATGAGATAGGACGATGGGGTAAAAAAAATGCCATACAGAGTGAGCAGCAAAGAAGAAAATGGCGAAGTGTGACGAGTTGCTGTCAAAGGCGAGATTGTTGGAACCTAAAATTTTGAATGATCAAACTCAATACTGATTAATCTCTTCAGTTTCATTTTCTTCCGGAAAAGAGAGCCTTTTCACCGCTATATGACGGGGTTAAAATTTCTTTGTTCGCTCCTCCGTGGGCAAGAAAGAGTAGAGCACCCGGTTAGCGGGGCTTTAAGCAGCGTCAAAGAACAACGAGGAAGGTGAGAGGGAGAGACAAGAATTTCCATTTGGCGCTACGCCCATTCGACAGCCATTTTCAAGCCCAGATACTTTTGGTGTGGTTCACACGGAGCGCTGTAAATTCTCACCCAGCCAGTTCTAATTTCTCCACGCCCTTCATCCACCCTTCCCGTTTCCCAACAAGCCTTGGCTCCCACCTATAATGGTAAAGCGAGAATCCCGACGGGAGTGATGGGGCGCCGAAAAAAAACAATAGAGAACGCTCATATACGTTGCGAGTGTGGAGCTCTCACTACCACCAAGTGCAGTGCTGTCCAAGGTCAAACCGCACTTTGTGGTCAAGGAGCTTGCTGTTATCAATGTTTTTTTTTTTTTTACCTTTCATCAGTATATATGCGTCCTCATAAAAAAGATTACACAAGGAGTTAACTCTAGCAGCTCAAACCAGTGGAGAGGGAAAGGATCATTTACAATGATCAAAGTTGGGTCATGTAGATCGGCACATTAATATGCACACCAGTAGCTGTACAGCACGTACATCCGAGCATTGTTGAGAGCTAGAAAGAATCATCTATGAATTATCCGAAGCGCCCAAGTAAAGAATAAAGGAAAACGGATGGACGAAATGTGTACAAAGAAAAAAAAATTCTCGATCCAACTCATTGGCTCAAGGTTGTGCAAAGGGATGACAGTTGAAAAGGGGTGAGATCGTGTAGTGCGCTGTAGTCTTTCTTTGCTATTCATCACAGAGAAAAGAATATTGATAACGATGCTGTTTAACATCTTTGTACTGCAGTGCAATTGATAGGGGCAAAGAAGAGTGACCACACGTCTCGAATGTACATTTCCAATGAGCTAGAAAAGATGCCTTGTTGAGCAAGGGCTTGTTGTTGATGGAGCACAACCTGTGGGATACGGCTACAAGACATCACCAGCTGAAAAAGAACTATCCGGCTCCAAATTGAATGCGACTGAATATTGATCACGGTGAGAGATGTCTTTAGAGAGCATCCTTTACAAGCATGATGGTTCGAAAAAAATCCTACCCTGTCACACGTACCGCTAAAAAACCTTAGATCATTTCATATAAGCTGATGATCAAGAAAACCGAGCGGTCCAGGCAAGTAATGGGGCTGCGCGGAAGAAAGAAATACGTACTACGGTACTTTGGGGAAAGAATCAAAGGGTGTGAGAGTTTGTTTTGTTGTTGTTTTGTTCATTCCGTGCTGCTCGTCCCACCTGAGCTCAACGAGATAAAACATATCGCAGGCCAATCAGGAAAGGACTCATTCGTTCCCCTTATACTCTTGTTGTCTTTGTTGCTTGAGATGACTCTTGCCAATGGTATAATCAACAGGCTAAAGCCTGCCTGTCCCAACTGAATATGGAAAGGCTGAGATGCGGACTGCATTATCTGCCAAGAGCTCCACAGAGAACACTGGTCACGGTTCAACCTAGTGCTGTGCCTCGTCACTCCAATTGTCGAAAATTGGAGTAGTACAAGGAATATCCACTTCCTTATCAGTTTCGTAGCATGTAGCTTCTCTCTTCTGTATGGTCGTTGACAGGATCTATCATTTTGGTGGAGTCTTTAATGGCATGGCCTCTGTTCGTATACGGAAATTTTGTCAGAGTCGCTATCTGACGCTTCACCCAAGCTGAACTTGCAGAGCGACACTCGTCCGCTAGCAGAATACTGTAGTTCACATTGAAAAATGGTTGGTCAGAAACGATATTAGCCTGCATCTGGCTGATGGTTCTATCAACCGAGCCACAATTACCAAAAGTTATACAACATGCGTTGGATATGGTATGGTCTGAACTGGCTGGCGCATCTCCACTTTCGTAATAGTGGTTCATGTTGCCTATTTTGACAGCGCGTTAGTCCTATTATTCTCCTCGTTTCTGTCTCGGAGAACTGAAACAAAATAAGCTTCTTCATCATATTCCATCGGAGTCTTTTACCCTTCTCTGTTCCTCGAATTTCTCTACCCTAATTTTGCGGTTACCAGGTGTTTTCATTTTTGCTCGTCTTGACACCAATGCAGC
This sequence comes from Actinomortierella wolfii, assembly GCA_016098105.1. NCBI lineage: Eukaryota > Fungi > Mortierellomycota > Mortierellomycetes > Mortierellales > Mortierellaceae > Actinomortierella > Actinomortierella wolfii. Next base: position 18,054 of record JAAAIY010000238.1, read on the forward strand.
TAACCCATGGATTGTGCTGGTGTCCATACCTCGCATAATCCTCCTGCCATTCCAGAGTAGAGGAAGGCAAGTGAGAAAAGAGGATAAGAACACGCGGAAAGAGGACAGTCGTAAAGGAGATGACCAAACTACTTTTTGTTGCAGGTGAAGTTTGATGGAGTTGTTTGTTTTTTGATAACTTTCCTTGATGGCTAATGAATTGGATAAAGTGCTAGATTACAGCTAGAGTTTTGCACAGTGTTGCACAGCACACTCGATTGTTGTTGCTTGTGTTATGTTTGATTGTATCCTTTGCTCGCCAGTGGTGCGTCGTATAAACTTACACTGCTTCCCCCCAAACCCAAACAAACAACATCCGACCGTTTATACTTTGGGCCTTTGTTGAAGTCAGACGCCGAGCGCTTGTTTCCTCTTGCTGGGCCAATTTGGGTTTTCTTTTACTCTCCTTTAGTTTACGCTCTTTTTTTGTGCCAATGAATTGGAGTTGCCCTCTCGCTTGTCGTTGAGTGGACTTTTGCCCCTCGCCTTCCCCTTCCCCTGTCTCTCATCTTTCACTGCCATCTGTCTCCAGTGGTGGGCTTTTGTATAAAAGCACTCAACCTTGTCCCCTCTCTCTTTTCTTTACCTTCAGGTCTCTCCTCTACTCCTCCTCTACTCCTCTTCTCCTCTGTCATCCTCCCTCCCTCCATCTCGCTTTGCCGAGCACCCTTCCACCATGCTTCGCCTCAACAACCCCCTGACCCAAGTCATCATCTTGGTGAGTCTTGGATATCTCTGACAGGATTGACCATCCACATTGCATATTCTCTTTCCATGCAGGGTTCAACAAGCTAAACGAATATTTTTCATCTGGTTCTTTTTTTGTGTGTGCTCTTCTCAGGGTTTCGTCTGCTTCTGCTGCCCTGGCATGTTCAACGCCCTTTCGGGTACTGGTGCCTACGGTCTTGACGCCAAGGATAACGATGTCGCCAACAATGCCAACATTGCCCTTGCCCTTGTGTTCGCCTTCTCTTCTCTGTTCGCTGGTGCTCTGTTCAACATTCTTGGTCACCGTATTCTTCTCATTCTCGGTGGTTTGACCTATGTCTTGTACGTCGGATCTTACCTCGCCTACACCCAGATCAAGTCGATGCCCTTTGTCGTCGCTGCATCTGCCATCCTGGGTATTGGTGCTGGTTGGTTGTGGTGCGCTCAGGGTGCCGTTATGATGGGCTACCCCGCTGAGTCCGAGAAGGGCAAGTTCTTCTCCATTTTCTGGTCAATTTTCAACTTGGGTGGTGTCTTGGGTAACTTGATCCCTCTCATTGCCCAGTGGAACAATCCCAAGGATCTGTCGGCCTCCCCCGCTACCTACGTCGGCTTCATGGTCGTCATGTCGGCCGGTGCTTTCCTCTCCATCCTCATTCTTCCCGCTGCCAAGGTTGTCCGCAACGATGGCACCACTGTCACTGCCATCAAGTACTCCAGCCCTCTCTTGGAGTTGAAGGCCATCTTCTCTCTCTTCAAGGACTGGCGCATGCTCTGCCTCATCCCCATGTTCTTCTCGTCCAACTGGATCTACACCTACCAGTTCAACGCTGTCAACGGTTCCAACTTTGGTATCCGCACTCGTTCCTTCAACTCCATGTTCTACTGGGGTGCTCAGATTCTTGCCTCGATTGCCTTCGGTGCTTTCATGGATAAGTCTGCTAAGCTCCGCACCACCCGTGCTCGCTGGTCCTTGATCCTGATGGCCGTCGTCCTGGCTGCTACCTGGGCTGGTGGTATTGCTTTCCAGACCACTTTCGGTCCCAAGGCTGCCATTTTCGATAATGACAAGAAGGAGTGGATCAAGAACCCCGATGACTTCCACAAGGACTGGGATCTGGTCTCTGACACTAGCAAGTGGATTGGCCCATTCATCCTGTACTTCATGTACGGTGTTGTCGATGCCATGTACCAGGGTTACTCGTACTGGCTCATGGGTGCTCTGACCAACGACACCAACACTGCTGCTCGCTTCGCCGGTTTCTACAAATTCATCCAGAACCTTGGTGGTGTCTTGGCCCCCGTTGTTCAGCAGTCCACCATTGGTAACGGCCCCACTGCTGGCAGCCACGCTCTTAACGTCACCACCCGCGGTATGGGTGAGATCATCATCGCTGTTGTCCTTGTCTTCGCTGGTGTCATTGGTGCCATCCCTGTCGCCTTCAAGGCCGTCCAGGAGACCACCGAGGAGGAGACCGCCCACTCGTCTGAGAAGGAGGAAGCCGTCGATGTCAAGGTTTAAGAAGCTTTTTTTCCCCCCATTCTCGTCCATTTTTGTTTGTATTGATGATGCTCTCTAGCTGCTTTAATAGTACTCGTACTTAATACACATTTTTTTTTCGATCATACCCCGAAAAAATATACACTGCAGTGATTCAACATGTCTCTTTTTCTCTTGCTTTTTGCATGAGTTTTAGATGGAAATATGGAACGTTGGATGTAACTCGGACCATTGCATACATATTGTGTCGCAGAGTTGATCAGTAATGAGAAACCACCAAATATGAGGATTAACATTCTCAAGGATGTGAGGAGGGAACGAAGGAGTCGTCACTCAACGAGGGCATACAACAACAACAAAGAATAACACAGGAAACGAACAGCTGGGGATACTAATGGGTGTTAGATTTCTAGTTCTTGCTATTACACGCTATCCCCCTTTCACTATGGAGGGATGAGAATTAACTGTAGGTGTATGGTGAAAAATATTGAAGGACAGTAATAGAGAGGGTGAGAGAAAATGGTCTTGAAGTAGTTCTGTCAAGGTATTTCACGTTTGAAACGAAGGAGCTCAATTTCCTTCTCCCTGTCTGTTCTTTCTTTTGTCCCTGCACTATTCGACGACACAGCAACATGGACGACCTAAAACGCAACGAGGGCAGCAGAGTGGGATCCGGGCGGCCAACCAAATGGTAAAAATGGAGAGAACTTTCTTTTATGCTGGTAACAGACGGAGTTTAGGATGTTGCATATATTAGAACTGGCGTTACGAACGAGGAAACAACCAAAGGGGAGAGAGAAGGGGGGGGGAGAGAAGGTCGCAATGGTTGGTCTCTCCTCTCTCATTCACGCAAGAAAAAAGTCGGCAAACGACAACGGTGGCAGTCAACAAAGGGATAGATAGACATGTGGCGTACTCTTTTCCTCTTACTGCACAGGCCAAACAACTAAACGGTCTAATCTGCCAAAGCCTCACACACTTCTTTCTATCCCGTCCTCTTGTTCCCCACACATTTTGACTTGGTCTCCAGGGTTAAATTCTGGGCATTTGGCTCTGGTTAAACTTTTCCGTGGGTAGTTATACTTCAAAAAATAGTGAGCCTGATTTTTCATCCGCTCTTTCTTACCTCATACAAGAACCGGTTTATTAAAGTAAGCAACGAATGCAATGCCATATCGATCAAACACAGCACTGCCATGCATGTTATGTATGTGCAGACATAGCGTGACTGGAGCCCGCTCTAATCATAAAGTCGTATTATGGCTCTGACCAGTGAGCAAAAGTGCAATGCAGCAGATCAAGCGATAAGGATAGATATTAAAGAGCATGTTGAATATTACAAAATGAGAAGTAGCGAGACAGACTATTCTCGAGACTACTGTAGAATAACTAACTACAATTCCAACTTCCAGTCCAGTAGCTGCCCTGGTCCGTATTCGCTGGCCATGTCATGAGCCGTCTTTTGCCGACGAAGAACTCCATCAGAACCGCGGTAATATCCCCACTCAGGTCCTGGCTCTGTATTCATGTCATGTGCAGCCTGGTTACCAACCAACACTCGATGAAGGATCGATTCGCATCCGTTACCACAGCACCGATTCTCGCGGCAGAGATCAAGGTATGTGTACGGGACGCGCTGCTTGGAGATGGCATTACTGGTGGCACTGCTGTTTTTGCTGTTTTTGGATGCGATGTCACTCTTCAATGGAGTGTCGGCTCTAGTGCTATCGGTACTGAGGTGGCCCTTGGCCAGTTCGCGCGACTCCCTATCAATGAGTGCTGCGATGCGTGACACCTGGTCAACATCAACATAGCGGGCACTAGCACGCCAGTATTCGAGCTTAAAAGCTTCTACCACCTGTGCACCACCCATCTTGCGGACCAGTCGGGCATTCTGCTGTGGCTCTAATGTCATAAGCTGTCGCAGGTCGTCGTAATTGAGCTTAGCGGCCACTTTTCTGTATTGGTGACCGGACTGGCCCCATATTTGGTCTCGAATCTTGCGTGCAAGCCTCATGTCACGTACCAAAGGGTAACGAGTCTGTAACCGGGCTAGCTCGGCGGCAACAAGCTTATCCATTGCATTATTGCTTTTGCTGGCGGTTCTATTCTCCTTGCCGTTTCCGTCAGCCTTTGCTTGCTTCTGCTCGCGCTCGATGTTTGCTCGGGCGACGGCTCTGAAATCAGGGCCAAAGTGGTGTTGCAGGTATCGTTGGCCAATGGCAACTGTGGTCCAGATAAAGCGGTTCTCCGGCGCATAGCTGCTATCGATGCTGACAGTGGTAACGTGGGGTTTACGGGGTAGAAAGATAGATGCGCCGAGACTATCACCGTACGGGGAAATCAAAAGATCTACATCACGTAGCAGGTAGGCCATTTGGGGGATTCCGCATCCATGATCAAATGTGATCCGCTTGATGCGATAGCCTTCTGAAATCAGGTGCTGAGTCAGCTCATCAATATTGATCAGCGTCCGCGACTGTTCGCGCTGTACAATGGCGACTACAATCTTCCGTCGATCCAAGTTACCGCTGTCACTTCCGCCCGTGCCTTTTGTCCTTGCATCTGTTTGCATCTCTTGCGTCGTAGCCTCTTCACTCTCCAACTCCTTCTTCCGGTATATCCGATCTGGGTCTGCAATACCTAGCCGTGACAGAGGCTCTTGAGAGTGGCGTAGGAGAGGATCAACCCACATGCGGAATTCTCGTGATGGATCCTCCTCAAAATTAAAGTACATCGTATTCCAAAGGCACTGCATAGGTGTCCCCTCATTGCGCTCAAGGAAGATAGCTGCATTAATTGCTTGTTGCTCTTCGAGATTGTCGAGTGGCTCCTCGTACCAACCCCAACCCTGCGAGTCCTTCCAGGCTTCAATGCCGCGATGTCTAGTCAGGGTGTATTCGATCCACCGAGCACGCGTTGGCCAATAATAGCTGCTGATGGACTTTTGATAGTCAGTGTATATCGACGATGGGATGTTTTGTTCGCAATAGTTGAACGGGCATTGAGATCCTAGTCCGATCACAGCACGCTCAAAACAGATGGGTGCATCCTTGGGTGGGAGTGTTTGAAAGTCACTTGTCACCTCTTCAGGATTTAGGACCAACTCTCGGTTGGAATATACTCGTTGCCCGTTTTCTGTTATATGTGATGGAGGGAACAGATCATCCATCTCCCACTCCTTTTGAGATGCAATGTTGTCAACTGTTGTCTGTCGAAGCAACCATGAACGATTGGTGCCATTAAATCTTTTCATTGTACTCTATTTGTTTGATTATGGGAGATTTTTTTTAACAAGGTCAATACCATACAGAGATATGCAGGGTGGATAATCTTCCCTTTTGGTGTTGAGGCAACAGAGGGTCGGGAAAAAAATGAAAACTTACCTGCAAGGGCATCACGCCATTGTACAACCAATGGGAGAACTGCACTGAGCTGTGGTGGCCATAAACAAACAGGGTTTCCTTGATAAAATGAGCCTTCAAGGGCTTCTTCAGGAACACCCTTCGAGGCTGGAAGTACCTGTCTGATGTTTGATCGCCAGCAACGAGATTGATGGGTGGTGGAACCTCTTTAGGCGAGACGACAAAGGCACCTGTCACACACGCATATAAAAAAAGGAGAAGGTAAATGTGTGGATTCATACTTTGATTTGTTGTTATGCAAACAAAAAAGACAGTCTGTGCATGCTGATTCGTTGTGATCCTGTTCCTGACCAACGGCAGGAGGATAATCTTCTTGATTTTGCTGTATATAGTATCCCACGTTTGCCAGGTCCAAACACAATCAGTAATGAAGGAGACTTGAATCGTACCTTGCGCATCGACACACATGTTGCGCACCTCACACTGCTGTCGCCGCTTGGCGCTTTGTAAGGCTGGCGGATCGCTGGATGGAAGGCCATCTTTAAGGCTCCAGTCCAATTGCTCGGTACAGCTCCAGGAAGAGGCAAAATCAGAGAGAGAGGTAGGTTGAATGGTCAGCTGTAGAAAGAGCGAAGCGTCCACAGCCTCGTCTTCGACAGGGCGGAAAGGTGTTCTCAACTGGAGCATACACCCAAGACCGATAATGATGAGGAGTATGATGGCATTCCTCCGACTCCAGTGCCTCACTCTGTTGGTTGTGAAGAGAAGTGCAGCCCTGCCTCGATCGAGAGAGATGCGAACGCCCTTTTCTTCATCGGGGAATGAGAATCGTCGTGGTGATGGAGGGAGCTGGTACCAGAGGGTACGCCATTGCTTCTGAAGAGACTCCAGTAGGGCCTCCATTCGGACAGAATGGTGAATGTGGAGGAGCAAGAAAAAGGAAAAAAGGGTCCATCGACTTGAGGGTGCAAACTTCACTGATAAGGCAACAGATTTGAGAGCAGGTATTGTATGCAAGGACAACAGACAGAGAACGAGAGACACCAGTGGAGATAGAGCAGTCACAAAAGCGAGTGCTGTATTCTATTCTTCACAAAGCTGACACCATATCCCTTTTGGAAGCACCTTCGACTGCCTTCACGCTTGTCCAACAAGATTATCTCATAGAGAATAAAAGACAACAGTGGTGGAACAGAAAAAAGAAACGAGAGAAAGCGAGAGTGAAGGGAAAAGGAAAGTGCTGTGGAGGGAGCGTATGTTTTGTTAGTATATAAGACAGGGTCCAGGATCGTCCATTTTTCACTGGTAAAAGTTCACCCGAGCCACCTGTTCGGGTGAGGGCTTATCTTCTCCTGGTTCTCCTGTAGGTAGCAGATACTTTGTTTTGGGCAAAAGAAAATTGAAAAAGGCTGGCTGGCTGGCTGGTTGTGGCTGGAGAGCATTTTCTCTGTCCTCCGTGGGGTTGCTTGCACACGGGGTGTCTGAGATGCAAGACCGATCAGAGGTATAAAGTTTACGAGAAAGAATACCTCCATCCTTGGGTTTCTCCACTATCTGCACTTTCTACTATATCCTCGCTACTTGCATTTCTTCCATTGAATTCATCTTTTTCTTCTTTCCCATCTCATTCCATCTCATTCCATTCCTCTCTTCGTCTCCTTGGCTTGACTGTTTTCTTGTCTCGCTTTTTTCCCTTCCCTCATTGCCGTTAGTCAGGCCCTTTTTGTGTTCACTCACCAACAGCCACAGTCGCTGCCTCCCCACTCTTTCTAGGACTTACACACAAACTCTTCATAACTACCATGGCTGCTGGATCAAAGCTGTCGCCTTTTGGCCATGCCATTGCGGGCACGGGTGGAGCCATGTTTGCCTTGACGTGCACCTATCCCCTTGACATGTGAGTGCCACACTTTCCTTTCTCGTCAGATATACCCTGTCGGGGATCAAAACCAACTCTTGGACTAGAGAAATCAACAGGAATATGCCTATCAAGGCGGCCTTCTCTCTTCTCATCAGCATTCTTTTTTCGTCAATGCTCAGTTGGGATGAACAAAGGCAATGATGTGGAAAGACATTCTCAACTACTTAATACAGCTGAAAGCTTGAGGGATCTTTATCTCATCATTAAAGGAAAATTGCGGGGGAAGACGTGAGGGAAAGCATGTCAACAATACAAAAATCAGGGCTACTCGTGTGGGCAGAGCTATATCAAGTGCTTGTCTCTGAAGGCACACCGAATTCAGGAACAAGAAGAAGAGATAAAGAGGACACTGAGTGGGATCAAAAAGACCATCAATGCGAACAAGAGTTGATACCAATGCTGCTCACGAGAGAGGGGATGTTTGCTTTAACGGGTGGCTCTCTTTGAACGGTCGGGCTGATTTTCTCCCATCGGTCCTCTCACTTGAAATGTTTTGTATCGGCGAATAGTATTAAAACCCGAATGCAAGTGCGATCCAAAGCGGCAGCCAATGCCTCTGACCCCAACGTATACCTCTCCACAACCGATGCAATCCAAAAGATTCTCAAGACCGAGGGTGTTGCCGGCTTGTACGCAGGACTGTTGTCCGGCTTGTTGGGTACCGCGTCGCAGAACTTTGCGTACTTCTACTGGTACACCTTCCTTCGATCTGGCTACGCGCGCCGCCAGCCCGCTGGTGTCGCCATTTCGACGGTGATGGAGCTGCTTATCGGCGCGGCGGCTGGTGCGCTTGCTCAGATCTTTACCATTCCTGTCGCTGTGGTTACAACACGCCAGCAGACCATGCCCGTCGGAGAGCGCCAGGATCTGATCTCGACTGCCAAGGATATCATTGCAGAGGATGGCGTGACAGGCCTTTGGAAGGGCCTCAAGCCCTCGCTCGTGCTGGTGGTCAACCCAGCCATTACCTATGGCATGTACTCGCGCATCCAGAATGCCGTGCTGAAGGCTCTTGGCCGCAAGGATATGACCCCTGGCCTGGTGTTCCTTGTGGGTGCGCTGGCAAAGACGCTGGCTACGGTCGTCACATACCCATACATCATGGCCAAAGTTCGACTGCAGTGGAAGCCTTCTAAGAAGGATGCTGAGACCCATAAGCCTTACAAGGGTGCTATTGATGTTCTCAAGCGTGTCTACGCCAAGGAGGGCTTCAAGGGTTGGTACACCGTAAGTGGATTGTTCATTGGAAGAAGATGCAGGAAAAAAAGAGCTACATGTCAGGTGTCTCAGAAATAGATTGGGGAAGCACACAAAAACAAACATGGTTTAACTCAACATTCCATGGTTTGCCGGTTTGCCGGGTATTTTCTTTATTTGTAGGGTATGCAAGCGCAAATCACTAAGGCAGTAATCTCACAGGCACTGCTGTTTATGGTCAAGGATCAACTGGAGCGGTACACCGTCCTCCTCTTCGCTCTCATGGCGAAACAGAAGCATGCCAAGGCCTTGTAGTGGACCCACATAGTCAAAGCACATCGGACAATACAGTGAAGAATGAGTCTAGGAACATGCCAGGAGTGACAGAAATATAGAGAGAGGATATGACTACCTCATGTACGAGTATGTAAATATATAAATATATACATATACATGCCTATCATCAGGAAGGATCTCTGTTTAACGGCTGTAGCTTGAGGGAGCTGACTTTGGGATGCTCGGCATAGCATAGGTTGTCAGCAGGTCGCGAGCGTGGCCCCTTTTTCACAGAATAAAAACAAACGACTGCCAAGTTCTTGTAGGGAGTTATTGGGGGGGGGGAACGCCCTATTCGTGGAACACACGGTCAGGATGGCACTGTATTTCACCACAACACCCCTTTTACCTCACCACGATCCATGGTCATTGACAAGGGGTGACCTCTTGTGTTTTCATAAACTCCTTCTCATTACAACAGAAAGGATGAAAAAAGGAAGAGGAGCTCCAACGACGTTTGACTTTCAGTATGCCGTGCTTGTTGCTTCTGTTTTCTCTCTCTCTTACCTCTTTCTTACCTTCATCATCATTATCCAACTTTATACCCCCAGCCCAAGCACCCTGGATTTTAATATTCTCCATACTTCTCTTGCTCCCTTTTTGTGCCTCGGTTATCTGAAGGCTCAAAAGTCATGAAGTCCAACGCTAGGCGCTGGTTACCTGCAGCACCGCTGATTGAAGATGAGAGCTATCCTTCAGATGTAAATGCTTCAACATCGAGTTCTTCAGCTCAATATCCTTCTGCAGGAGGGACCTCTACCAACCACCGCTTTGAGACTCGACCACTTCCTACATCATCGTCAAGGTCGACACCCTTGCACCCTTCATCCTCACTTTCTCCTCCTACAGCAGCCCCAAGTGTCTCGGGGAGGACGTTTGGTATCTCTCGAGTACAAGGAAATATGACCACCACCCATGCCATCCAGTCAGTCCATAGCACTCAATCACCCACTTTTGTTCCGTCACAGCAGCCTCGAACAGCAAGGGGTCAGCGAATACTCTCCACGCCGACCAAACTACCAGCAACTCCAGCATCTCCATCAACCCCAAAGCGATCACCACTCAGTCAGCCGGAGATCAGGAGTGATACAACAATCATTCCTATGTCCATGCCTGTGCCTCCTCCCAAGCGATCATCACCACACCAAACCCAGAGTAATATCACCCCAGGCGCCTATCCTTCCTCAGATACTGCTGAAGGAAGTGGTGCTGGACGAATCCGTACCTTCCTCTCAAAGTATCTCCCTGTCCCAACCACAGATGATACACTTGCATCCGGATCTTCGAGGACTGACGACCCCTCCCGCCGAGATGGTTGTGGCGACGAAGACGAAGGGCTCGTTGTTGTGAGCCACCGTAGTCCTGTGCAGCAACGGCAGGGTGAGATGTATCCTCCGCTCACACATACCAACGTGAGGGGTGGTGGTAGCAACAACAGCAACAGTTACTGCCCAAAATCACCTGAGATAGACCACGTTCCAAGCCAAAATACGCCACTTTATTACCCACTCTCCCAGTGGTTGCAGGCACCGTGGCTCCGCACGGCGGCCTCTCGAATCTCAGAGATACCCTATCCAACCCTTTCAATGGCCATGCCAATGCCAATTCATTATTTTTTCAAACCCAAAAAAGTGCAACTGACAGATGGCAATCTGGTCCTTGACACACCTGTTCCGACACGATATCTGGCGGCCGTAGAGCATCAAACCGAAAAAGAGTTTAAAGAGTTGCGGTATACAGCAGTGACTTGTGATGCAGACTTGGTTGTTGAGAAGCGATATAAGCTACGCACTGCTCACCCTGATCGGACAATTGAACTTGCTATTTGTCTAACTATTTGCAAGGTACCATCTTTGCTCCACACGTCTCATTCTACTGAGAAGGAGGAAGAAATCCTTGTTGGATTTTCACACTTAACGTCTTTTTTTTTGTACTTTTGATGGATTGTTAGGAGTCGCCTTCCGAGTTTTGTTTGACGCTTCATTCGTTGATCAAGAATATTCGAGAGATGTGTCTCCCAACATCAAAGTCTCGAGCACACAGGAATCCTGTATGGGCTGAACCCGACTCGTGGAAGAAGATTGTAATATGCATTGTTGCTGATGGTCGACGAGTCATACAACCCATGATCCTCCGTGTGCTTGCGGCCATGGGATGTTGGCAAGAAGGTATAGCCAAGAATCAAGTCAATGGAAAAGACGTCCAAGCACATATCTTTGAGGTACCAACCTATTTGCTTCTACACTAAGTGTGTCATCTCTATAAAAAAGCTCCTTCTTTTGAAAGCTAATTTAACCGTTTTAAGGGACGCCAATTCTCTTTTCTTCATAGTACACAACCCAAGTGTCAGTCGATAAAAATCTCAAGCTCAAAGGGCGCACAATCAAGAACCACAACAAACATCAGTACCCACCCATTCAGATTGTGTTTTGTCTCAAAGAACGACACACGCGGAAACTCAACTCGCATCGTTGGTTTTTCAATGCGCTCTGTCCACTCTTACAGCCGAGGATTGTCATGATGACAGTCGCGGGTGCCAAGATCGGGACGCACTCACTCTACCATCTTTGGAACACTTTTGACAAGGACAGTAGCATCGGAGGCGCCTGTGGTGAAAACAGAGTTGCCAAAGGTCTGCTTTGGTGGCGCATCCTGAATCCTTTGATCGCGGCGCAGACGTTTGAATATAAAGTTGGCAGTATTCTGGAAAAGCCATTTGAGAGCGTCTTTGGATACATTTCAGTCATGCCTGGTGCCATCACAGCTTATCGGTACGAAGCACTGCTTCCACCGCCAGCATCCACAAAGAGCTTGGAAATACCTCAAAAGAAAGAGGCACGCGGGAAAAGTGGCATTTTTAAGCGTCAGCAAAGGAAGCCGCAACAACCTCAACAAATGGATGATCAGTACAAAGGTCCTCTCAAGGCTTATTTCGAGCCGGATTACCTTGTTTTCAACAAGGATGAGGACGATGATATTGGTGACGTACTCAAGTATAGCTACTTTGCTGAGGACCAGATCTTGCCGTTTTTAGTCACGACTTTGCCGCACCGTTCTTACAGGATGAAATATGTGCGTTCTGCATGGGCAGAAACTGAGCTTCCATCGGGCGTTGGCAGCTTTTTAGGCAAGAAGCGGAAATGGCAAAACCGCCGATTCTTTGGGCTGCTATATGCTTGGTTCCACATTGGTGCCGTCTGGCGAAGTGGCCATAATTTTCTACGCAAATTGATGCTCACTCTTGAGATCATCTATCTCGCATGCGATACTGCATTCTGGTTCTTGGCGCTGGTACGTGTCATTTATAGCATGCCCTTTGTTTGGTGTCCATTACTCATGAAGGCACAATGATTGATGTTGTTCTAAATGCTATGAGTCTCTCTTGATGATTTCACATTCTAGGGCAATTATTATATTGTCTTTTATTACATGTCCAAGTCGCTAGCAACGGCAACAAAACTGAGTTCAAGTGAGATTGGCTTTACATTTATTCGGTATATCTATATCTGCCTCATTGTCGTGGTGATGATGATATCAATGGGCAATAGACCGCGAGGGTAAGAAAATGAACAAATTTGTTTTTATAGGTGCTTGTTTTTGTGCATGATAGTCATGCCTCAATTCTAAAAGCTTATGCTCTTTTTTGCGTATTGAACTTTTCCATAGGCATTCATTATACTTGTTCATTCTTAGCTTTATATTTTTCGCCTTTATCCAAGCTTACATCTTGTTCGCAGCGGGTTACCTGACATTTTTACATGCCAACGAATTTTTGCCCTACGCTGACTGGAACAATTTTGAGACAGTTGTCAGAGTTTTCAAGGAATCAGGATATCATGTTCTCATATTAGCTCTGGTATGCTGCTATGGTGTTTATCTTTTCTCGGCGATATTGTATGGCGACCCGTGGCATTTGATAGCTTGTTTCGCCCAATTTCTCTTCCTCATCCCAAGCTATGTAAGCGTGCTTGGCGTATATGCCTTTTGTAACATGCACAAAGTCAGGTATTACCTTGTGTTTCAATTTTTCTAGTTGTCAGGTTCATGTCCAATTTGTTTTCACTTTATTCATAACACCACTGCATTATTTTTCAACACATCTTTTTCAGCTGGGGAATCAAGGCAAAAGAAGATGAAGACGTCGATCCGTTAATCCACAGGACCGAGATCTACCATGCCTCGACCGTTCATGTCCCCGATGAGCAGTCTGTTGACGCGTCCTATGAGGAAGCATGCGAAGATCTGAACATCCACGATCTACATAAATTCAGGCTCTTTTCACCCTCCAATCCCCTCCTACCTTTCCACCATTCTAACAATAGTCCACCCAACAAGCATGAACCATCATCCATAAATGCTACCGGCGCCGCAGCATCAAAGTCGAAAACTGCACCTCAAAAGCCAAAAGAGTCGAAAGCCGAGAAGAAGGCTCGAATACAGCGCGAAAAGGAGCTAGCGAAGCTGGACAAACTGACTACGAAAAAGAAAAACAGCTATCGCTATCGCACGGACCTTGTGACCCTTCAGTCTGATTTTTACCAGCGGTTCCGGACCCGTATTTTGCTCCTTTGGATTATTGCCAACGGTGCGCTGGTCATTTCCATCACGGCTGACGAGTTGGCGCCTTATCTCATCTTGGAAGACGGATCGAACTTATACGTCACCCTCGTAGTCTGGATTATCACTGCAGGAGCAGCTGGTCGGTTCTTTGGCACTGTTGCATATCTACTCGGATGGGTATGGTATCTTATTCGAGGTTGATATTGCAACTTTTTTTATCCCAAACAATAGAGCCATTTGAATATAATCCACCAATAATTCATGAAAGAAAGATGATGCATATCAATGTGTAAAGTGGTTGTGACTCTGTTTTGTGATCTGCGGAGGCAGAAAACGAAGATGTATTATATATCTATTGACCATTTGTCAGATTCAAACCATAGTCAAAGATTGACTGACAGAGGGCTGTGATATCATCTGTAGCCAAAGAGCTGTTGCCACCGCCCTTGGCTTCCTCAATGACCACCTGCATCAGCTGCTCAAGCTTGGCGAGATGTTGACGTCGCTCGTCTCTCTCGTTGTCCTCTGTGGTGGCAGCCACTGTATTATGCAACTGCTTCAGGATCTTTGGAACGTACTTGCCAGAGGCATGCAGCATATCGCCTGTCCACGCTTGGAACACAATCAGTGTTACAATATGTACCAGCAAAGCCTTGGAAGTCGTCATGTCCACGTCCACAAGAGTGATTCGCAGGTTGTTAAGGTATCTTTTAAGGGTTTCTTGTTTTCTAGCAGCAGGAGACAGGATAGTAGCACCATGTTCCATCCGTTCCTTTTCAAATTCAGTCGTAGGCCGCGATTGGAGCGTTTTGCACAGTTCGTCCAGACTTTTCCACTTGCAGCTGCCAGAAATGGACTTGCGCCATTTCTTCACCACTTCCGCCTGTGATGGCTGTAGACCATCTTCTAGTGCTACAAGGTCATTTCCTTCAATAGTGAAGGGTTGCTGTTGCTCAGCCGCATGTTCGCCATTTGATTTGGTCGCTTGGGTGACAGATTTCCAATACTGTTGAAGTAGCCGTCCTTGAAGCGAGTCGGAAATTTGGTCCAGCGATAGCGAAGAAAATGACGCAAACAAGATGTAGAGGGACAACAGTTCAGAGCAAATAGACTGAAGTAGGTATTTGCTAAGCGAGTTCATCACCGAAGAATCTATTAATGGCGTAAAAGAGTAAGTTTCTGATCACCCGAAAATATCATTTCAGTAGAGCGTCCATTGTTGGATCAGAGTATACCTTCAAACAGCTTGATGCCATCTGCGTAGGCAAAGATCTTGTCCTGCGTCTGATTAATGTAATCTAGTAGTTGCGAAGCTTGCTTGACGATAGTTACTCCACCGACATTCTTCTCTGATAGTCCATCATCAGCTTGTTCCTCCACTTGATCGATGATCAATTGACGATTTCGCTCCTTGAGCTGGCTCAAAAGAGGACGATGCAACACACGGGCAATCGCGTCTGTGAGCATTGGTTCGAAATCAGGCTCCTGTGTTTCCAGTTCAGCTACGATGTCGGCTAATGTCAAAAATTCCTCCAGGCACTTCTTCTGATTACTAGGACCGTCTCTACTATTACGGAGATCAGACCCACTGCCTTTGCCTTTCGATTTGGATGATGAGGGTGACACCACCTTGATCCGGTCCTTGCGTCCCTTTTGAGAAATGACCTGCAGGATCTGCTTACGGCGCTCATCAGTGGATGTCTCAGTTCCTCTGCCATCGCCACCAAGTCCAACAGTATCCTCAACGTGGTTATCCAAGATTAAGCCCATTGATCCAAAGGAAAGTCGCCACGACTTTAGAGTCTTCAGTCGATTCTCGAGCAGAGGGTCCATCTTGAGCAAGCATTTTTGGATCTGTCCCGACGTCAAAACAATACGGTCATGCAATATAAACGTATCGTAGGGTGATCCAACGCCTTCGAATCCCGTCACCACATCGCTGTTTTGATGCTCTGCCGACAAAAGGTGAGAGTGTGGATTTGTGAGGCTTGGTAATTGGGTGAGCAAGCTGGCCAGATCACCTTTTGTAAACGGGGAAGGTAATAGAGGCTAATGGTTCCCATCATGACGAAAGACAAAAATACAGGATTGAATTCTCAGTATATATATATCAGGATCCATTCTTCTCGGAAAAGAGGCAGCTTTACATAGTCTTAATACCTTGATATCAACCCAAGAGACACTCGTGATAGCGTGCTCCACAGATGCATCAACAATTGACCACACGCTTTCGTGTACAGCATGTGTCTCGAGGAGCAGAGCATTCGGACGCAACTTGCGGATATAACTCTTGGGATCATTGATGCCATGCTTCACAACATTTTCATACGCTATGATATTATGGTCGTTTTCAAAATGTGGAAAATATATCAAACTCGATTAGTACTCACTTGTTATCTATAGTAGTATTTGATCCGACATCCTTTTGCTTTTTTTTTTTTTTTTTTTTTAAAAAAAATGGCTTACCAATAAATCCGTTCTGCTCAAAAAATGTCTCAATCGAAGAAGCCTGATGCCTGACAAACTGACGAGGTACGAATGTTCCTTGATCGTGCAGCCCTTTGATGGCGCCTGGGAATATGTCGCCAGCTTCCTTGGCCAGTGCATCGCACAATCCAAAGAAGAATTGGTCATGGACAACCCGCTTGGCGCGCAATGTGGCAAGCGCTGTGGGTTCCTTCACGTCGCCGAGCAGTTTGAGCAGTGCTTTTCTTTGTTGTGTCTTGTACCACTCTGCATACACAAATCCTTGGTCAATTGTGTCCCACACGCCATGAATCTGGTTTCCAACACGATCTTTTAAGAACTGCAGGTAATGGTAAGTATGAGTAAAATAATGCATGGCGGGAGAATGAAAAGACGGACAGAAGCGCTAATGTCAGTAATCCATCACAATATCACGTTGCCTCCATTGAATCGCGTCGATCCTGATATTGCTCTTTTGCCTCTCGGAATTGTACCTGACGCATAAAGTCAAGTCCAAGGTTGTAATTTTTCGATTGTTCGACTGTCGTAAGAAAGCCACGCTGTTCCAGTTCCAGACTCATCTCTGCCGTCATTTTGGCAAGGTACTCACTATAGTCGAGGAAAGGAAAAACGTTTTGAAAAACACAGGAGTGTTGTGAGCCAATAGAACCTTGGGCAAAAAGAGGAGGAGAGGATACCATTTCGTATCATGGACCCAACATAGCCATCTCATATTACATTTCCAAAAGATCATCTTGAACCTGAATAAACTTGCCAGGCTGGGAACGGAGTAAATCCTGGATAACCTCCTGAACACTTGATGATTCAATATTCAACGTCCTTGGCAAATCAAGGAGACTTACACGCCCTGTTAAAGGAAAAGTAATGCCCAAGCAATCGCGACGGAAAAATTTTTAGTAGCGATTATAGGTGACCACATGGTATAGTTCACCCTTCTGCGTCTTTTTGCCATTCTCGGCATTAAAGCTATACCTCCTAGTTTCGTGAGTCGCGACACAATTGTCTGACCAAGTTTCTCTGAGGTCCAGTATTCCTTGCCATCTAACGAGGGGATCACCTGTGGAATGAAGCCTAAGCGCACCAAACTCTGTACCAGGTCATCGCATGCTGCCTCAGTTATTCTCTCAGGGTATTCCTGATGCTTCTCGTAGCCATTGCCACCGAAATTCAAAAAGCTGAGCCATGCCATTGCGTCAATGTCCAGAACGGTTGATGAAAGTTGTATGGCCAAATGAGGAACAATTGGACTCATTTGTGGGACTCAACTTGTGGACGCCAAATGCTGCCTTCCAAATATAGGAACAGCGCGATTACCAGACTATTTAGGCAAACTAAAAGCGTCAGGATCACTTGTGGGCTGCTCGAAGACTTGTATCTTTCTTATCTGTGGTATGTGCATGTGGTCCTTCCACTGTAAATTCTGCTTCGCCTTCCATCTTAACCTCCGTCGAGGAATCCAAGAGTGTATGGCGGAAACACTTGGGATAAACGTACATGTGGAAGTTTTATTTGGTGCGGAGGTGAGAAAGTGGAATGGTTTATTCTCCGTTTGGTAGACTGCTTCATATGCCAACTATTCGTACTCCTTCCCTTTGCTTGTACATTAGCTATATCATTTCTGGGTGGCGGTTGGTCCCGTCAACTGTAGAGTGACTAGTTTCCTCTATTTTACTTCTATTGGCAATGGTCGACCACTCATGGCAGATCGTGCGACTGGCGCGCACAAACGCATGAAACCTCTCTGGATCTCATAAAGAAAGAAAAAAAAGAGAAAGAATGCCACGAGCACAGATCGCAGATGAGAGAAGTATACTTCAACCTAAGTCTCCAAGCAACCTACAGGATCGAATTTCCACCTTTCACCAGTCGTTTCAAAAACCTGTCCTCTGCTCCCAGTTCAAAATTGAAACATGCGTGCTAAGACGGGAGTCTCTGTTCCTTTGATTATTCCGGAGTGAACGGTCAGCCACTCAGGAACAACATTTTTCAGTCCACGCATGCTATGAAGACTACCCATGTATTTTCCAATGTCAAGACAAATTCATATCGAGAATGAGTGATACTGCGATTGAGTCGTTTCCTGCTGACACTGATGTTTTGTTGGTATAGTCGGATCTTCCCCCCCCAAAAAAAAACTCATTCAACAGAGTGACGAGTACGAATTGCACGTCAGACCCACGTTTTCAGATTCACATTTCCTTGCATCCTACCCCATTTTCGCAAAATTGAACGCATAGCAGACTCCGCCAATGCATATATCCTTTGATTTCACCTTTGAGTGCCTGAGCCCCATCTGGTATTGTGTGACAGCCAGTAACTGGAGGTAATGAATCAAACGAAAATGCTCGGGACTAGTCAAACCTCTGTATGGACATGGGAAAGGAGGATACTTATCTAGCCTCACTCTTGCTCGCATGCATGCATGTATGCATGCAGATTTTATTACTCTGGTGTTAAGCAAGAAGCTACGCTTTGTCTTGCCGTCTATATGGAATACGACTAGGGAGCACAGCGCGATTGTGACGATAGAACAAACGCCATAAATGTGTACGACGTACATTTGATTTTTTTGGTACCACTACTATAGAAACACACATTGGTGCACAGCGGTGCTGCACCTCAGTGCTGCACAGCACCTCTACCAATCTTCCAATGGAAATTCCGGACAAACTCTCAAGGAATCTCATTCTCGACAGAGCTTCCACAAGCTTGTTTTCGATGTTGATTGTGACCGCAGCGTTGAGGTACATTCTTGTCTGAATTCCTAGTCTTCAGCTTAACCAAACGTCGCGTACTCTTGCATGATTTGATGTGCTACGGATGAGATAACTTAATGCTATGCTCAGGTTTGCTTTGTTTTCACTATGATTCGGGGACCAATTTTCTCAAGTAAAAGTGATTGTTTGTCCCACGCACATTAACATACGATTTCGCGAAACTGTGAAACGTATAAATACGACACCTCGCTTCTGTGGAATTTCAAGTACCAAACTCACACTTTCCTGTCTTTTCTCACAAAGTAAGCAATTGTCCTTTCCCCCTTCATTGTATAATTCAAGATCCGTCTTTGCAGTGCAGCTTTCAGATACCTAACTGATCTTCCCTTTCTTCTTCTCAAGAATGCCAACTCCCAATTCTCTCGATTCAAGCAAGTCGTAGTCCTTGAAGTCGTGCATCAAGGTTGCAGTGAGTCTCGCTTTCCTGTCTAACATTGCAATTGCCAATGCCTGCAACCCGTCGACTCTGGGGGTGACCTGGAATATCGAGAATAGGCGAGTTTGCGCTGGCCATTGCTGTCGACACGAATCAGAGTTTCAGGTTACCTATGACGCTCGCGATTAGAAGCCGCTACAACGAAAAAATCAGCGCTAGATCTAATGGCGTCACCCAAGCAATTGGGTTAGCTAAGAGATGCTCCAGTGATGGTGTCTTCTGCATCCAGTTCCACTCTCCTAATGACGTCGATTTTACTTACTATGGATCAACCAAGAAGTACCGAAACCCTAACCTTCAGGAAGGAAGTGTGACGAAGAGTGGCAGAATCGAATATTGGGATTGCCTTTAAAATTATGATGCTTCCCTCCCTTATCATTCTGCTCTCCCGTTGAGCCATCGCCGCTTTCAATCGTTCATATTGTCCAACAAAATACATCTCTGGCTGTGCTTTTGTCTTAGCGACAATAGGAATAAATTGCCGCTTCAATCCAAGATTTTTATATACGTTTACTCGTTTGTTCAGTCATTGTTAGGCACTAACTTCCATGGAAAGATGTATAGTCTATTGGAGGGTTATGTGTAATTGATTTTCGAATCAACATTCGATCTGCCATTTTTTTCGGATTCAAAACACTTGGACAGGTCATTATTCGTATGTCAAGTTTATATTACTTCACCCTGCTAATGAACGCATATGCTTGGACATGTATCATTAACCAAATGACTTTATGAAGGTTGATAAAGATTTTGAATAGACCGGCGCCTGCAGCGTGAGTACTCCTGTTATTTTTGACTGAGAAGAAGGTGTTTGATCCTGCATCTGGAGCTGATGTTTGATTCCAGCGCCGCGTGTCGCTACTGGCGCATAAAATCCATAGTTTCAAATGACAGTCATTCTCTCGAAATCGACTTGTGTACACCAATAGCTCTCCATCGTAGTATCTCCAAATGCTTTTCTTTATCCACCATTCATTTCATCATTTGTCCGGTTGAAGCATTCGACCTATATCATAGGTACTTGCCTTGATGTCAGGTGATGCGAAAAAAGGATTACAAAAAGACTTCTATGCTCACCTGTTTTTTATTTATTTTAACGGGGCCCAAAAGGGATTTCATTCGTCGGTATGCGCCAATCGCACGATCTGCAATGCGTGGCTGTTCGTTGCTAATGGGAAACTAGAGGAGGGTTATCTAGCTACTCTACCAGTGGCGTGACGGAAGGCGACCCGGAAACGATGGGCTAATATACAAAACAGAGGGGAGAAATACAAGAAATTGGTATGCTATGTATGCATCAGAAGGGAGGTATTGACTAGAGCAGTTTACAGCTCGCTTGCTGTTTTATTCACTACCATGTGATAAAGAGTATGGTTCTTCAAGGTAGACACATTGCCACCAACGAATGAGACGCCTACTGTGGTGAGGCTCATCGCTGATTCCCAAGATCAAACAGAGCGGACGTCCAAATGACTATATCAATCTGTATAGGGATGTGCTATGGTGACGGAGGCGTTAAATATAGACACTGCTCTTCATCTTTACGGTGATGGTATGTTTTCATATAGCTCGTATGTTTGCACTTCACAACAAATACTCATGTAATGTCAAAGGACGCTGACTAAAGAATTATGCAGAAATTTGATGAACCATCGGATTATTGCGAAACCTGCGCGCAGTCAAGGAAGATCTGCAGCCTCAAAGATGTCAAATTGTGCTCACATTTTATCTGTTCACTATAAATACACGCTTGAGAAAACATATCTTCTTTTTGGATCTTCCATATTCTTGTGGTGGTGACAAAGATGTAGGTGTTGCCTGACTGTTTCATCGCCTTGTAGCGATCATTTCTCAGAGGTGTTAATCGTTCATACCTCTATGCCACTTTCATTCCACTACCGAAAAAGCACATTCTTCACGACCCCGTGAAATTTCTTTTAGCAAAAGAAAATCATGAGAATGTGTACCGGAAAAACTCTATTAATATGGGATAGTCTAGTCTAGGTATAGAGGCAATAAGTTTGTCGCCTCTTTTGATATGTATAGGATTGTTATTACTCATTGGCGGGTTGGCCTGCCTTCCGCCTGCCGATCTGAATACAGACCCGGTCATCGCTTCCTGCAGCATAGGCATCGGTGAAGACGTGCTGTGAAGCGTCTCTAGCCCATCCGAGTTCCTGATCAAGTGCTTCGTGAATGTGTATCTCGCCACCTCCAGAGCCAATAAGGCTGTTGCTCGCAGTGTCCAGAACAAAGATGTTGCGGTTAGGGATAGCCATTTTCTTTTTGGCCGAAAGTCGAGCCAGTCTCTTTTGTTCCTTGGAGAACTCGGACGGTTTCATTGTGAGTACATCTGATGAAATGGCTGGATAGATGGTCGTATCAATGTTGCAAGCGATGCCATCACCTTTGATCCGCGACATATCCTCCAGGGCCACCGTGGGCATACGGTCCACGATGGCGTACTGTCGTCGTGTCGCCACCCAGGCCATACGCAGTAGATCCCGCCCCTCCTTGCCGAAAATTTGTTGGTAGAGTCTTGCGTCTTCACCAGTGAGCCACAGCCATGCAAGGAAAAGTCCCTTCCACGACTTTTGGTGATTGAAGGCCATGACAGTCCATGATTGCTCAAAGGATGTGGTAATGCAGTCAGACTGGATAATTGGCCAAATGGGACTATCATATGCAGGGACGGAGCTCGGGTCTTGCCAAAAGACTGCACCCGTCGATAGATATGCCTTCTCCAGGAAGACATCCTGTGGTGGTTGCATGGGCAAGGCTGCTGGTGAGTAGTAGATAAATTCTTCGAATCCACAGTTGATCATTGCCGCAATGGTAAGTGACTTGATTGAGTACGTGTTGTAAGGGTTGTGTCGGATCCGTTCAATGTCCGCAAATCGGATGGCAGGGTTGACCAGGCCAGGAACAGGCTCCGTGGCATCCGACACCTCAACACATCTCGAGTCACAAAAGTCATCGAGCCTATCATCAAAGTAGCGGATCTCAGCATTCCACATTGTTGCAACCTCCTCGACTTCGTCTGACACGTCCTCGGCACTCTCGAACCACAGCTCGATGGGGATCTGGGACATGCTACGGATCAGCTTGATCTGGATCAGGGCTAGCTCGACTGTGTCTTGGCCGCCTTCATCCTTAAATGCCGTTAAGAGAACGCCCTTGCCAATCCAGGAACGACTGTGTTCCTTCCAGTTGGGGAGGATAGTCTTCAGCTTTGCCTTCCAAGCCATCTGCATCGCCCATGTGCGATCCTTCGTCATGGTGCCCCAGTGATTGGCTCGGTTCCGGTCACGTTCGTGATCAGGCTTGATGCGCTTGTCTTTTATCGAGCTAAAAATGGCCTGGCAGGCTGGGGCTCCAAAGTCGCGAGCCATGAACGCTTGTCGAGGGTTGACAGACCCATTGGAATCTACTGGCAGCTGTTGACCCTGCGATGAGTCTTGTTGTTGCTGGTAATATTGTTGCTGCTGCCATTGTTGCGATGAGGATGGATGATCACCTCTTGGAGAGAGGCTCGATTTTGCGAAGAAAGAGTGCGAAAGGTCCACTCGCCATGACAATAGGAAATAGATTAGAATGATAGTGCCAACAGCGCACAGCACCCACATTGCTCGTCGGCGGGTTGGGCCATACACAAAAGATGGGCAGAGTCTCGACACTCGAGCCTTGAAAGACTGGTTCCGATGTCTTGGGTGTAGTGGGTGATAGGCAGATTGTCTCTTTGTCTGATGGAGGGCTGTTGGAACACCAGAAGAGACCGACTTGTTGGTCTCTGCAGAAATTTGGCCATATGTGCTCGTCCTCCGTGGATTCCAGTTGGGCATCGCATATGAAGTGGACGATGCCCGCTTGGGGTTTGATGGAGCTGGCATCGAGGGATGAGGTTGGATGGTAGTGAGGGCAGATGATGAGAGAGAAAAAAAAATAAATGGAAAGACCGTTTTGAATAGTAGTGCTCTCCAATAATGAATGGTAGTATAACCTTATTTTTTTGTGCTTGGAGACACAAGCTCTTGGACGTACCCTGCGAAACATACTCGTCATCATTGGCTAGATGCTTGTGGGTTCGAGCAGTAGTGTTGTTGCGATTCTCGTGTTTCCTTCGTGTTCAAGCAAAGCATGCCCATCATGATATAAAAGAGCAAGAGACCTCTGGAGGAAAGTATGTAGGAAAAAAAGGATTAAACGTGATATCCAAGAGTCAGCCGGAATTCAAGGGCTAGGATCATCCATCGAGTGCAAAGAGGCCAAAGCCATTTTAAATTCAATAGAGAGGAGAGGTATTGAGAGAGATTAGCCATATTATTACTGTCCACCAAATAATGCCAATGCACGCTCCATGCATGGGCACACTGAGGGCTGCTGTGATACTCTTTGGATAGGAACAACTGGAGTACAGAAAGAGAGAGAGTGTGTGTATGAGTGTGAATATGAGTATGGGTAAGTGAGTGAGGTAGAGTGTTGCACAGTCAACGGACAGGTCGACGAGATAACACTCTTTGTGACAATAATGCTTCAACCCTGCCTAAATTAGCTCCATTCATCCATCCCTTCCTCCTTAATTCCTCAACGCTCGCCTCTCGACCATGGACATTGAAAAGGCCACACTGAAGAAGGCCGCTGTCAGTATACTTCCTCTGTAATGAAAACTAGCACAACCTACTCAACTTGACACATGAACACGTACCCCATGAAGCAGCTTCTTGCAGCTTTTCTTTCTATTTCTTTCATTCTCCTACTCTCCTTTCTCACTAAGCTCGTTTCATGCAAAAATGGTGCTAATGCTGACTCTCTGAATCCTTGTTCATTCTAGCTGGGCTGACCCAGAAGCAGAATCAAAGTATAATGCCATTCAGACTATCCGTTCTGGCCACACTCGAGGATCCACTCCTTCCCCACCACCAGCAGCTCACACAACAGAGAATGGAGATGCAGCTGCCAGTGGCCCTCCTCTGAAACCAGCATATGCCAATGGTTCAGTACACCGCAAGGCGCCGTCACGAACATCGCATGGATCACTTTCCAGTCTCTTTCACCATCAGCATCAATCCTCCAATGGTGGGCCATCTACGTCAAAATCACATTCGTCTCTAGCCAGTTCTCATAGGCAACAGCAAGAGCTGCAGGGGCGTACACTTGCCCCTTCTACCTATTCCCTGGGACAAGCCTCGACCTCCTCTGCTTCTTCTCCTCCAGATTGGTCGGTCTTTGCGACGATGAGCAACGTCTCCACTCTGTCGAACCAGCTCAGCCAAAAGCTACCTCTCATGCAATCTGAGCGCGAGGCACCGGACGGTGAGGAGGGTGAAGGGGCTGCTGGTGTAAAAGACGGAAATTCTCTGCGTCGGTTCCCTCCCAAGCTGGAGGATATCTTCAAGAGCAAGTCGACAGGGCACCAGCCCGGATGCACATGCAACTGTCCAGGGACGCAAGGAGGCCGTTCAACTGCCACTTCGCGAAAGTTCCTGACATCTAAGCGGCAGGCGCAGAAGGAGTCGCTGAGCGCGGCTCGCGGATACCCAACTGGCCAGGCCATTTCGACCGACCCTCCAGAAGACAACACGTGGGACGAAAATGACGACCTAGCATTGACTCGCAAGCAGACCCTTGCCACCAATCGGACCATCAACATGGATGCTCTCAAAGGCTTTGTCAACTCGCCTTTTTTCTCCAATGTTCTCAAGTCAATGACAGTGATGGCTGCAGTCTCTGTGTTTGCAATTGCATTGGACTCGATTGTATTGTTGGTGAAGACGCCGGACCAGAAGCTGCGTCTGGCCAACGACAATGCTTGTATGATCATCACGGTCATATTGAGCATCCTCACCATTGCTTACTCGGTCTTCAACATCTTTCTGGAATCCCGACGGCCGCCGGAAGGACTGGACACCACGCGGTCAAAACCGCTGGCAGTTATTATATCGGAGATTGTGGCCTCCATTCTGTGGAGTCAGATCTTAAGCATCACGATATACATGTATATCTGGACGTACGGATGCACTTCGGCGGGGCAGGAGCAATTGAGTCAACTGTGGAGGCCAGACGTCATGCCAGATCGTCACCTCCAAGAACGTCTCTGCCGACGGCAAGGAGCCATAGTCGGTCTAGAAGCTATTCTTGTCCTTCTCCTGATATTCAACTTTTATACACACATTGAGCAAAACTTTACATTCATCCGTGCGGTGTCATGATCTTCCTTTCAACTCCACGGCGCCCTGTTTGGGTCCATCCATCCTTGTACATTTTATTTCCTCCTTCATCAAATATAATTTATCATGGCATTACAAACGATTGACCTTGTGTTCACCTAATTTATCATGTATGTATGGTGGCGTGGAGGGGACAAAAGCACAGATAGAAAATTGGTTTCCAGGACGCATGATCTGAACTGAAAACAACAAGGTCCATCTACTCTACACACCATGCTTTACAAAAATGGAGAGGAAGCTCGAGCCAATTTGTTGGCGCCCACACACACATATACACCAAAAAAACTTTCTCCCCTTTCATCTCAGCCTCTATGATAGTCTTTTTCCCATCCCCCTTGAGTGTCAAGATGAGAAGGAATGTCTAGCCTTGTTGACAGAACTTCTCGCTAGACCCTCTCTCTGCAAACAGGAGAGCTTTGTTGTTTACTGTTGCCTCGTCAATGCGCAAAGACAGGAAAGAGATTGGCAACATACCAGTGCGTGCCGGTTATAAAAAAAGACGTCGCTGATTGGTACCATAGGATCTGCGCTCAATCCTAGGGGTGAAGAAGAGGACAGAGAGAGACATGGAGAGAAACAGAGACATGGAGACGCGTTCAAAGCATTTTTTACTGCGACGGCACCATTACGCGATAACATAAAGCTGAGAAATGTGACGTGTTTATAAAGAGTGCTTAACAGACACAAATGGGGGAGGGGGAACGCTTTCTTTCCTTCTTTTCTTCCTTCCTTGAACAGTCTCGAACACAGACGTTTTTATCCGTTTGCTTGTTCACTCACACAACATTCATTCATTCCTACCTTCTTGCACCAACACCCCTTCTCTCCTCCACCTTCTATTTCTATTCGTTCCCATTTCATACAGAATGTCCACTCCACAGACACCAGCAAGATCCCCTCGACTCCGACGCATCGCCCTGTTGGGTTCGCGTGCTGTCGGTAAGACCCCCTACTTTTTTGTAAATCGCATCAGCAA
The DNA here is from genome assembly GCA_016098105.1 of Actinomortierella wolfii. NCBI lineage: Eukaryota > Fungi > Mortierellomycota > Mortierellomycetes > Mortierellales > Mortierellaceae > Actinomortierella > Actinomortierella wolfii. The sequence goes on from JAAAIY010000238.1 coordinate 44,584, forward strand.
AGAACGAGGGAGGGGGGAAGAGAAAGTGAATGGAGACAGGCTGCTTCCCAACCAAAAAAGGGCAGCAGTAGAAAGTCAGCCCACTCCTGCTGGCTGATGCAGTTTATGTGTGTTTGAGTGTGTCGGTGTTTTTGGCATTGGGGCCCATTGCCTCCAACTCTTTTTTGTTGTCAATGCACACAGGCATGCCAACCCAACAAAGTAAAATCGTGCTGTCCGGAGTTATCCACCTGTTGAAACTGCCAGGCGTATGGTGACAACAGCCGCATTTGTAGTATGCCTTTGCCTCTTTGGACGAGTGTATCATTCACAGTCTCTTCACCAGTCCATCTCCTCTTCTTTCTATCCACTCTTTCAACCATCAGAGTCAACTGATCTATCTCTCCCTTCCCCTTCCTTGCCAGCCCCTTTGCCCTCCACTGTTGCTCGTCGGTACTGGAAATTGACCCATGAAGGATGGTTGAGTGAGGAGAATCGGAGAGCTGGATGGAAAGAAAATATCTGGTTCGACATCGAGAGAATATATTCTTTTTTTACCCGGCCTTGTCGAATAAACAGTGGATATGGACTTGGCTTGATCCAATCTCGCAATATTTGTTTCTCACTTTTGTTGCCAACGACTTTCTGGGTTGACCATGGAGAAGGGGGGGCATGCAGTCCAGTAGAATATTTGGGTAGGGATATTGGACACTTCCCCCCTTTTTTTCTTCTTCTTTCTTTCTTCTCCCTTATTGAAGAACCCTATTCCCAACGGGCGTTCTGTATCCTCTTCTCATTTCACACTTTTTTTTATAAATTGTACGTGGGTTGTAAAACTTTTTTCGGGATCACATGCTGTGCTATCTCGACAGGAAAAACGGCACTGAAGTGATGTCTCAACGAGCCGGAGGGAACAGGGGTGGAGGAAAGGAGAATGGTGTTGACATCTCCATCACTCTTTCCCCTTTTTGTCTGGTGTGGTGTGGTGTGTGTGTGTGCATCGCGTGGTAGATATTTTAATCTGTTTGTTCGAGTGAAGCTTTACTCACACGTCTCCGCTTTTTTTTAATTGCTGCTATCTTGTTCATGATTTCAAGGAAAGTCCTCTATGACCATTCAGTTTGTTGAGAATGTTTTTGTCGATTCGTACTACCCGACTATTGAGAACACCTTCACCAAGACAATCACGCACCAGGGACAAGAATACACCGCAGAGATTATCGATACTGCTGGACAGGTAATCAACTATAGGCCCAAGACGGGATCATGAAATGCAATCTCGAAAAAAAACAAAAACCAAAATGTCTTATATTCTTAAACACATTTCTGGACAACCACGCGACAGTCGATAGAAAGGATCACCCATTTCATTTGACATTTAATATGGTCTAGCTATTGTTATTTTACTAACCATTGGTACCCATCGGTTTATTTATTTATTTTTTTTTGATGGATGGATGGGGTGGGGGGTTATAGGACGAGTTCTCCATTTTCAACGGCCGTCATGCGCTTGATATCCATGGCTACATTCTTGTGTACTCGGTGACATCCAAGCTGAGTTTCGACATGATCAAGATCATTCGGGATAAGATCCTGAACTTCACAGGCACGGATTGGGTACCGATCGTGATTGTCGGCAACAAGTCGGATTTGCATGCTCAACGACAGGTGACGACCGAGGAAGGCGAAGAACTTGCAGCACTATGGAATTGTCAGGCAGTTGAGGCATCGGCCAAGCATAATGAAAACATTGCACGCGTTTTCGAGCTCATGATCGGTGAGATTGAAAAGTCGACGGTCGCACCCACAGAGGAGAAGAAAGAATGTATTATTTTGTAACGGAAAAATATGCTAAAATGAAAAAAGAAAATACCGAGCAAATTGAATAGAGTTGAAATATTACATTTGTCTCTTTCTTTCTTCCTTTCTTTCTTTTCATCAGTCAATGCTCCTATCTATCTACTTATGTCTGGGCTTTTTATATATATATATATTCCCATCTCCATCTCTTTTACTTTCATCGGAGACAGCTTAGTAGCCAATGTAATAGGATATCGTGCTTTTTGTTCATTTTTCAATGATACCCAAAGATTACACCACACACCCATGGGTGATTTTCGGAGGGAGGAGGAGGAAGAGGGGAAAGATATTGTTTACATTTGTTTACCGTCTTGTCGTGGCCATGGTCTAGCCATGGATAGGATCAGATTCAAAGTTGTATTGCAGGGTAAACTTGCATGCAGTTCATTTCTTTCTCTTTAGAAGGGACTGCGGTCGCTCTGTGAAAAATACAAAAACAGCCACGATGCTGCACAACAGAAAACGGCGATAAAACAGGTTAGGTTGCAAGAGAAAAAAATGTGGTTATGATGATAATGACTCGTCTTTTTTTCCCCTTGGAGTTATCTTTATGGGGAGGAGGTGGAAGAGAGTGAGAGAGAGAGAGGGAGAGAGAGAGAGAGAGAGAGAGAGAGAGA
>JAAAIY010000239.1:0-27381 GCA_016098105.1 Actinomortierella wolfii
AAAAAAAAAAAAAAAAAAAGGTATTTTTTCGCGTCTTGCTCTTCTTCATTGTTGACAGTTTCCTCCCCGACGGTTCTCCGAAAAAGCTCGCCAAGCCGAGAAGGCCTCTATCTGTTATGTTGCTATTCACTCACTCAACTTTAAGATTCACTAATTTCACTCATCCCTTATTTAACTGCACGTGCTGTTTTCGATCCACTGGCTGTGTTTTGTAGAAATGTTGTATTCCTAGACGGCTCGGACTATTACAAGTATATGTAACATACTTTGACTTCGTCTTGCAGCTATCTACGAGATCTTTCTAACAATATTCAGCTTGACAATAGCCTTTCCTCAGTGTAATGTATCATTTCTAGCTATTGATATTTTGTTTTTTTCGGGAATGAAATACATTTTCCAACTCTTGGTAGGTTTGGGGCCATTGGTTGGTTCACTATAGACGTTGATCACTGCACTTCATACTGCCATGAATACTAGATAACCTTCATCCATTCTAGCCCATTACAAAGATATATATTGCCCCTCAGCGGACCACGGATAACGGCCAATTCAACCCCTTGTTGCGATTATCGAGTCAACGAATGTTTCATCCTCATCAAAAGGGTCAATATCTCCTTACATGGCTGATCTTTGGCACTAGCTTGTAATTATCATCGCATTTTCGAGGTTTATCAAAGTGTTACCCTGATCGAAGAGTTTGCTCACTTCCAGATGTAAACGTTCATTACGAAGCCGACAATTTTGAACCAACCAATACACTTGAACTACCCTTACATGTGATGTATTATATACTCTTAGCTCAATTGTTGTCCTCTAATGAGTATAACCCATGATTTTGGATCCTACAGAAACTTACTAGTGAGGTGCTTCATTCACCGATTGTTTCTTCTTGTTCTATTGCGAAATGATGAAGATTCGTAATGAGCGGCCATGGGCTCTAGATTAAATGTAAAGTATTATCGAGGAAAATAGAGGCAATTAACTGAAGGGTTCGATGGTCATTCATAACTGAGAGATCGTAGACCTAGGCGTATTAAGGTAAATTTGATCTAAGAGTCTGAGGCGAAGCGTACTCGTGAGGTTCCTCACAGACAATTAAGAGCCTAGCATGTGTCCTTGTACATACCATGCGCCTAACAGGAGTCATAGGAGGACTACGGCGCTAGGATTCGTGTATTTTTGCAGATGAAACTGTACTCGACTGCAAAGGCTTGTAGCGTACTTCCTGTTGACACTTGAAACGAGCATGGCACAACAACCATGGCGTTTTGAAGACTTTCCATCTCCAGATAGAAAGATGTGGCTTTGAACCTTGTCCCACCTCCCTTCCCCTTGTTCCTCAGCTTCCAGGGGCAAACCTCTCATCAACTTCTTCCTTTTCTCCATCACATCCCCCCCCCAAATGGCATCTACACCTCGTTCAATTCCACTGACATGTTCCGGCCACACAAGACCTGTGGTCGACCTCCAGTTTTCACGAATCATGTCCGATGGCTCGTACTACCTGATTAGCGCATGCAAAGGTACATTGGAGATGACGCCTTCGTAGAGCCTCACTGTGAAAAAGAGGTGTTCTCGTTACTAATGCACGATGTGTATGTCATTTAGATGGAAATCCTATGCTGCGTGATGGTCAGACAGGCGACTGGATTGGAACCTTCATCGGACACAAGGGTGCAGTGTGGAGCGCTCGAATGAGCACCGACGCGAGCATGGCGGTCACAGCGTCTGCAGACTTTACAGCGTAAGACACACCGAACCTCTTATTGGCCATAGTAGCCACAGAGCGCGTCTATAGACCAGGGGGTAGGGAGGAGGGTGTGCTAGCCCTTTGACTCTCCTTCTTTGCTCTCTTTGCTCGCTCTCTCAATCATTGTGTCGTCGTGTATAAAGGCATGAGCTTGTTCTAACACCTGTCTTTTTTTTCTTCTTCTTTTCTTTCTTCCCACCCTCTGCTCTCAACCCATCCTGGTAGTAAAGTCTGGGACACATATACAGGCGAGATCCTGCACTCTTTCCCTCACCAGCATATTGTTCGTGGATGTGACTTTTCTGGTGATAGCACACGCATCGTGACAGGAGGCATGGAAAAGAAGCTTCGTATCTTTGATCTGAACCGTCCAGATCTTATGGGCCAGCCACTTATTCAGGCAGATGGACACTCCAGCATGATCCGCAACGTGGTGTGGGATCCAACTCGCAACGTGATTCTGAGCTCTGGTGATGACATGGAGATCAAGTATGGACTGTACCTTGCGATAGGAAAACGATGACAAAACGTCTACATTGATGGAGGAAGGTCTGACACCTCGGCATTTTTATATATATATATATGATTACTAGGATTTGGGACCCTCGAACATTCAACCAGGTGCATGCATGCAAGATGGATGGCCCTGTCGCCTCAATGCAAATCTCTGCCGATGGCCAGTACATTACATCGACTTGTGGCAAGACTGTCTACTTCTGGGACGCGCAGACGTATGTTGATCCACTTTATATTAATGCCTCATTTCCATATCCACTTTCTGCAGACATTTTTGGCACTGTGTTGGTTTGACACAAGGTTTTCGTTGTATGATTTTGCATCTCTTTTCTTTTATAGGTACACGCTGAGGAAACACATCAAGACAGAGTATGACGTCTCTGCAGTATCACTGCATCCCAACCACACTCGCATTGTGGCCGGAGGCAGCTCCGATCTGTGGGTCCGCATCTACGACTTTGATAGTGGCCGTGAGCAGGAGGTTTATAAAGGTCACCATGGACCTGTGCACACAGTCAGCTATAGCCCTGATGGAGAACTTTATGCAACTGGTTCTGGTACGTACTTTTACTCATGGACGCAGCTTAGTCGTTTTTTTTTTTTCGCTCAACACATTACTCACTCGTTTTTATGTAAATGTGCGTACATTTTTTTTGTGTATTAGAGGATGGCACAATCCGATTATGGCAAACAAACCCAGGCAAACGATATGGCCTGTGGCAAGGCGATGGCACCGAGGATTCATAGATTCTAGACGGATGTCGCTAATGATTTGCTCAAAGGAACAATTCAGAAAACAGCAGTTCATACACAAATGTTTACATTGTAAGCACCCTTGTAATTCCCATGTTGGTAACTTTTGTCGCTTCATTTCTCGTTTCTACTCTCAGCCAACCCAGTCATGCTTAAATACGGCATTGTGCGTCTGTTTGGAACGGAAAAGGAAGCTGACACCATGAGATTCGAGAGAGAGATGTATGTTCAGGTACTGGGCTGTTGTTTTTCTTTTTTGTGTGGTTTCTGTGCAATGGTGGCAGGGTCACCATCAGATTTGTGGAGAGTCAAGAAAACAAAAGAAGGAAGGATGGTCAAACGAGAAATGTGTGTTCTGCAAAGGAAGAAAAAAGGATGGGCACATGCGTGTTGTAGCCGAGCATATTGATCAGTTTGGACACAATGCTCTTTGGACACAAGTCAGCAAACTGGAATGTCATACATTCGTAAAAAGTATGTTTACATGTAAAAATGGACATGGTTTGTTGAATTGGAAGAGTTTATACGAGAGCCTTGCATTTGTGCAGTAAGCTTGTACATACTTTTGTATCATTCGATACAACACCATCACCGGCAACATCACCACCACTACTTCTTCACCGAGCATGGCTACCTCGCGAGGCGCCATACCAGCATGGCAACAGGAGCATGAGGAGCAACAGTATGTACCACAAGCATCTGGCACTAAAAAAATAAAAAAGAGCCAGATTGGGAGAGCCTCATATTCCCCGCTAGGTAGGTAGGTAGGGCGACAGCAGTCTTTTCTGTCTCGCTGAGAAAGATGATGCGAGAGGTGAGCACGAGCGAGCGAGTGTTTGACCCGCGGAGTCTTGCTGGGAAACAGAGTTTCTCACTCTCAACCTTGAACTCATAGCTTTTTTTTGTCTTTCTCTCTCTCTCTTTGCCTCTCTCATACACATACGCCCTCTCTGGCAACACTGCAAACTCGCATTTTCATTCACTCTCTCATCTTTCATCCCCCTCTCCCTTGCTTGTTGTCGCATGGGTAGGTGGGCTTGATTGAATTCAGTTTTCACGGACACACACCCACACTACTCTTTACATTGTAAGAGTGTCTTTGCCTCTCATGGACTCGGCCAGCAGGACCTCCACTACCGGTACTGCACCCAACGTGCAAGAATCAGCGGCCACTCCAGCTTCCATGAGCCCATCGACCTCGCATGCCCCTTCAGCTGGCAGTCCTTACGATGCCCATGCCATCCATGGTAAGAATGACCCTACCCTTTTCTTCCATTGCTATCAATAGCCTCCTCTCCAGACTCGATAATTTTTATTAATCTTCATTTCTGACACCCCCTTCGTCCCTTACTTTGACCCGTCTCGCTCCTCAGGTACATTGGTATCTCGACTCCCTTCAGCGTCTGCCCCCGTAGCACCACCCCTACCCCAGTCGCCAACAACCCACTTTAACGATATCTATATTGGTGACTATAGCGGCAGCGATAGCGACAGCACCAGGACAACCTCCACTACCGCCAATGCCCACCATGCTCCCTCTCCAACACAACCACCAGCAGTGCCCTCTACAATTGAACAGGATACCAAAGATCCACTGCCAAATACCACCATAGATCTGTCATCATCGTTTCCCTATGCACCTCAGCACCTGCGCCAGCTCGAAGAAGAAAAATATCGCATCCAACAGCATGAAGAGCGGTTAGAGCGACAGCATCTCGAGGAGCAGCGATTACAGCAGCAGCAGCAACTGCAAGGGCGGCAGCCTGCAGAGGACGATCAGGTCTACGAAATGTCAAGCATGTCGCCTGTTCCTGCATATCAGTCGGCCATTTTTGACGACTCGGTCGTATTAGACCCAGCAGCGTCCAAGACCCCGCAACAACGACCCATCCAAATACTGCAGCCGCAACAACAGTCTCCTCACCGGGGCCAGGTCTCCGTCGTGGTAGACCCTTTTGTCAGCCCTTCAGCCCCGTGCTCAGACCCTTCTCCAAATCGCCCTAGTGAGAGCAGCAGCCAACGGCAAACTACCTATACAACCGAGTCTGGCGACCGTCGGAGGTCACGTCGGCCCTACACTACAGGCGACAGGTCATCTGGGGTGTCCGAGTCGAGTCGCAGGATGCAGTCTCGCAACCCATCAGCCCAAGCAGCTACTGCTTCAACATTAGAGCAGTATAGAGATGGTGCGCTCGCTACAGAGAAACCACTGTCGTTCGTGGACAGATTCCGGATACTTGCAGGATATCCCGTAAGACAACGACATCAACAGCACCCATCCACTCGGAATCCTGGTATGCCTGGAGCCTCGCAAATTTCAGCCAGCCGCCTGAGCAGCAGGAGCGATTTGATGGAGGGCTTTTCAGCGCGGTCTTCGCCACGCTATCCTCGCAGCAGTCGGTCAGGTGTTACAGGATCACCCCTTGGTTGGCGTAGAAGCGGCCTTGAGCCTCACCCATTCCAGCTTGAATATAGTCGTGAGGAGATGTACCGGAATAGAACCGACCCTGTGCAACGAAAGATTCGTAAGACTGGCGCACCCGGCAAGAATGGGCAGGAACCAGAGACAGACCTCTTTAACTTTGTCGACATCTTGCTGGATATACCCGACCGTCCAAGCTGGCGCGATGTCATTGCCACGTTGGCTAAAGTTCTGGCTGTCATGGCCATTTCATACTTTGCTCTCATGGCACTGTATTTTGCGGCCGAGGTAAGCCATTTCGAAAAAAGAAAAGTTTCGAGAATGCAAGACCTTTTAAAGTTCAGTATTGCTTCTTAGTAAACTAACACCATGCATTCTTTCGAACGATATAGTTCCAGGCAGCCGAACGGATGAACAACATTGATGTGGTTGTTGTAGATTTTGACATTTCAATGGTCGGCTCGGAGTTTATCCAGTACACACAGTCTGTCAACAATAACCCTCGCAAAATCAACTGGGTAATTGACTATACAACATACGAAAACCAGCAGCAAGTCATGGACGACGTGGAGAGCGGCAAATATTGGGGCGCAGTTGTCATCCAACCTAATTCATCGAGATCACTCTTCAACGCCCTCACATACTCCAACAAGAATTACGATCCCACCAAGGCATTCACCATGATCTACGATGGTGGCCGCAACCCACTCGTCACGAAACCAATCGTTGTGTCTGGTATCTACATGCACTTTGTCGACTTTATCAAGACGTTCAACTCTAAATGGATTTTCACGGTTCTTTCACTTGCCGAAGATGGGAATCAGACGTTAACTTCATTAATAGACACACCATGGGTCCTGGGCACGCCGGTCGCATTCCAGGAAATTGACTTACACCCTCCAACGGCGAGCATTCTGTCATCGGCAACGACCGTGGCATACATCTGGGTGTTCTTGGTGGCGGGCGGTTCGACATATTTTGTAGCAAACGCGATCCAGCCAATGACGCGACATGTGTCGGTGCTAAGGACGATGGTCTACCTGCTGACGCCATTGATGGTGTTCCTGACGGTGCTTTCGTTTGTGTATAGTCTGTTGCTATTGACATTTGGCGTACCATTCAACAGCCTTTCACAGTTCCTGGCGTTATTTGGCAGTATGTTTCTTCTACAATGCTCGGTGTCGGCGCTAGTGCTGTTCCTGATCTTCCTGGTGCCGGTTGTCTATATTCCGTCCATCACGATTACCTATGTGATTATGAATGTGATTGCCGTGTTCAATTCAGTGGAGCTCATGCCAACTTTTTACCGATGGGCATACGCGATGCCGTTCCTGAACGCAGTGCAGATGGCGCGTTATGTGCTGATGGGATCATACAATCGATTGGCGAGCAACATTCCGATCATGTTTGCGTGGATTGTGATGCCGATCACCCTACTTCCATTTGCGATTGCCCGCCAGAAGCGGTTAATGAGCGAGGTAGAAGAACGCGAGTTACGAGAGCAGGAGCTGAATCGCATGTCGCATGGAGATATGGACGATGAAAAGCATCGAGGTGGATCAGGATTCTCGAGTCATCGGTCAAGGAGATCGACAGGGACATCGCCATCAAGAGGAAATGTTCGTCGTCGCGGCGCAGCAGCGCGTCGAGACGAAGGTCACTTGAGCAATACGGATGATGACAGCAGTTTTATCTCGGACGATGAAGAAGTGTATGAGACGTCTAGTGAACGTGGAAGTAGCCATTACGACGATGAAAGCCAAGTAGAATCAAACGACGACGGCGACGACCCTGAAGAGCGATATCGTCAAGAAGCGCGGAGCAAACGGGCGCAGGTGGTGAATAACGGAGTCACAAGGAGTAGGAATGCCAACCCCTTTGCAACACCACCGTGTGGACATAACAGTGGAGCGAGCGTAGTAACGACGATGGTGGCACCAACAGCAGAGCATCCCCCGTCGGCTCCGCCAGAGCTTTCGGTACCTCGAGGACCAGTACCATATGTTGCACCGATGCCGCCCAAAACGTTTGCCAGTGCGAGTGCAAGTGCACCACCGATAGACACAGCCCTCGCCCCATGTGCACCTATGCACTCTGGGTTTAACAGCACCGTCGTGCCTTCTTCTGTCTCTGATGCAGCCAGAAGTAGCCAAGGAAGCTATAGCACGTATAGCGACAACAGCCATAATCAAGGTAGTGACCAAGAGCGACAGCCAACTTCATCTTCTACTACTAGTACGACAGCAGTGAGTGGTGATGCTAGTGCTACAGCCGCCACAAGCTGTGACAGCAAAGCGCGACATGTTCCCACGCATCGACCAACCCCGTCAACATCCTCCTCCACCTCGACGACCCAGCCTCCTTGTCCACCCCCCAATACCGCATTGACGGCGAGTGCAGCAACGGCATGTGGCTCTAGCAGCATGAGCAGCAGCAGCAGTAGTAGTAGTAGTAGCGGCAGCCATAATCACAGCCCTGACAGCAATAACAGTAATGCTGAGAGTAGTAGCGGTAGCGGCAGCGGCAGCAATGCATATACCCAAACGCAACAAGCACCTATTCATAATGCTGTCGCGGCGACGACGTCGACATCTCTTTCTCCTGCACCTGTCGTGAGTGTTCCTATGCCAGTACTCAAGCGACAGCCGTACGCATCCGAGCTGACAGCTGATCTGAACGAAATCAAATGAACATTTTATATCTAATGTACTATTTATAAATTTAACAAAAAAAAAGAGTAATAAAAAAAAAGAAGAAGGAAATTTGTCGAGTGTGTCCACTATTTGGATAGGGTTATGCATTATTTCTTTTTACAAGATGGAGCAATTGATGATGTATTGGATGAATGAATAAAAGAAAAAAAAAAGTCTACTACTTTTCGAACGGCTTTCGTCCGAGGATGACGACAGTAGGCCATTGGAGCTGGACCTTGTCTTGGCCGGAGAGGCCTTCCTCCTTCAGGATGTCGTCGATAGTCTGATCGACAATGTCTGGACGATCGGGATACTTTTCCGAGTAGGTCTTGTAGGCGGACCAAGTTTTGATGTACGAGCGAAAGTGGTCCATGGTCGTCTCTTCGCTCAGGATGTCGGGGAGGCCGTCCTTGTTGTTTGGGAAATGGTGGTGTTGGAGGTCGACGAGGTGTTTAAACTCGATATCGCGGTACATGTTGTCGAGGAGGAGACGACCATTGTCCCAATAGGGGCCCAGTTTGTCGTCATCGTTTCCAAGACTGATAATCTTGGCCGTCGCGCGAGGGTAGTGTTTGAAGACGACAAAGGAGTAACCAACAGCTGCGAACGTGCCGCCGGGGGCGAGGACGCGATTGACCTCGGCAAAGAACCGAGGATGGTCGAACCAGTGTAGGGCCTGAGCGACAGTGAAGACGTCAACAGACGAGGAGGCGATCGCAGAAAGATCTTCTGACGGGCTGACAAGGTACTCAACGTTGGGCTTTTGGACGGCCGACTCGAGCATCTTTGCAGATGCGTCGACACCCTTGACGTGTCGGAACTTTTCAGCGAGAATGGCAGCGACTTGACCGGTGCCTGAAGAGAGAGGAGAGAGAGGATAAGAAACAATAAAATTGTGGAGAATGAACGAAAGAAGAAAAAGAAGATATATGAGGTAAGAGGCGGAGTAAAGATAAGGTGTCTGTATGGATAAAATAATGCAGTAATGTCTTTGGATGAAGGACCGTGCATGACTTCACATTAGTTCAATATTCTTCAAAGCAAAAGTCGTACCTGTGCCAACATCTACGGCCAGATCAAATTTGCCGCGCCCTTGGGCGTGGTAGTCGTAGACCATCTTGAAGAAGTTGCGATTGTAGACAGGACGGAAGCTCTGGTACAGAGCACTGTTGAAGGTCTTGCTTGAGAAGGTGGCCATGGTTGAAAGAAAAAAAAAAATAAGCTGGAGGGAGGATGGAAATCGATCGAAAGCTGAAATTAACAGAGAGTTTTACGAGTTACTACGAGTTGTTGTGTGGGTAGCGATTGCTAATGTTGTTATTGTGTTTCTCAAATGGAAGATGGAATTGAATGAGTTTTTATACTCTTGTGAATTTGTTGCATCGTGAGAACAAAAACGACTGTGTTACCATAATGTGATGCATACCCCGCCAACCAAACCCAAGTTTGCAACGGCCTTTTCTCTGGTAGGAGAGCACCTAGCCGATTGGAAACCAAACAAATATTTCTTTCTTTCATTCTCTCTCTCCTCTCCTCTATGCACAACATGTCATCAAAAGTTAAAGAGGCAGTGGATGACACGCACAGAAAAAAAAAGTGTGCAATAATATATACATTTGCACAGCACGCAGGGCCACGATGAGAGAAGATGCTCTCGGTGTTCCTGAAATGGAAGGTAGGCGACCTGCCAGCTTCGCAATTTTTTGACATGCAACAAGAACACAAGGATAATCTTTGAGGCGTGCCCAATCGTTTGCTTTGCAGCTTCTCATTCCCTTTTGGCGTCTGTCGTCACGCGCATAATCTTGTCATACTTTAATATTGTAATGACAAAACGAAAAAAAGATGGTGCTGTCCAAATATATTGGCTACTAGGAATACAATTTCTTTTTTGGTACAATCGATTTTGGACTTTGAAATATAGTCTGGCTACATGGTACTAAAACTGTTACAATGGTATGCTTTTTTGTCGTTTGTCCATCGGATACATGTGAATGAGAATGGTTTTCTTTAACCAGTCACTTGGTTTTTTTTTTCTTTGAAGGCCAATAGCGGCGTGATCAATCATTTAAAAAAAAACATCTGCGCGCACTCGGACTTTAGTACTCCCACGGAGGTGGAGCCGTTACGCGCTTCATGAGAGTGATGATGGCCGGCCAGTAAAAGGCGATGGCAACTATGACAGCCTTACAGATCCAATCCGATTGGCCGTCGAGTAGAACGTAGGTACTGAGCATGGAACCGTGGAAGGCACTTGCCACGGTTGCCACTGCAATGCCACAGCCGCGTGCCCAATACAGTTTACAACGTCGTTGTGGGTCTGTTTCGTCGTCTTCGCGGTCGAGGATAAACTCGGTCAGGATCAAAACACCGAGGAAGAGCATGGTCAGAAGACCGATCAATGCGACTTGACTGCCCACAAAGAACACTGTCATGAAACCCGCAATGGAGTAAAACCCTGTGCGAGTGTGGCTAGTACTGGTGTGAGGTGATAATAAGAGCTCCGAGAGATCCTCGCTCTTTGGCTCTGAATCACGATGCTGTTGCTGATGAGATTGATATTCTGGATGATATGATTGACTTTCAATGTTGGCTCGGAAAGAAGAGAGAGCTTGGATTGACTCGGGCTGCTGTTGTTGTTGCTGTGCTACAGAAGGACCAGAAGAGGTAATTGCGCTAGTAGATGTAGATTCGGCATCATGGGTGACGCCCAGGACAAGCACTGGTATCAATATATCATCTGGGGGCAACCGAGGGTGATCGTTCTTCCGTTGTAGTCCTTCCATGGCCAAGCGCATGATGTCGTCGCCGTCTCCAAGAGTAGCTTCTGGAACGTCTGTGTCCGCTGGTGGTATTGGTGGCTCAATAACGACGGGTCCACCTAGATCGTCTGTTGAAAGTGATGGAGGCTGGGGCGGCGATGGTGCGGCAAATGGGAATGGGAGCAAATGGGTTGGGATAGGTGACTTGATTGGAACAGGCTTGTCTCTGCGTTGGGCCTCACTTCCCCCAGCAGGAACAGGGGCAAGCAAAGGGGGTACAGAGTCCTCTTTGTTGCTCTTGATCTCTGTGTTCGTCTTTTTTCCCCTCTTGCCACCCATCACTTCGTCATTCACATCAAGCGACTTTTTGTTCGATGTGATCCCGTCGGCCGTCGTATGTTTTTCTACCCGTGTATCCAAACGCCGTGGCCACCACCACCGCCGCCACTGTAAATGTCTCGGCTGAATTGCAGCCACGTCCAACAGTGCTGGCTTAGGGTTGGCTCCTGTGCTCACAAGTGAGATTGTCTGCAAAGTATCATGACTTGCAGAAAGTGGGCGAGAATTCTGCTGATCAACATTAGGGTCATCCGTGGCGGTCATTGACTCGATCAGCATGGCACCTTTTACAGGTGTGGCATCTTGAACTGCCCATTCTTTTGATGGCAATACTTGCTGATGCTGATGCTGTTGTTGTTGATGCTGTGAGTAAGGATGGCTTTGAGATTGAGATCCCTCTTGGAGAGCATTCGAAGGAGGTATCGTGGGCCGAGACTGGAGTGATGTCTTGGGTTTAGAGATGGTGGTGTGGATCAAGGCATTGTATCGAGAGTTGTGTGGAGTAGCCACAAGGTGGACTAGTAAGAGCTGGATAGCAACCAACAGACAGAGTCCACAGCCAGCGAGAATGATGTATGATTTGGCGCGTTGAACGGTGAGTGAGATTGAGGTGAAGTGTTCCAAATATCGATAGGAGAAGCAGAGGAGCGGGAAAAGTGTCAGCGGTGGGGTAAACGCCAGAAGGATGATGGCAATGGGGGATAGATCGACGTATGGTGTCGAGATGGCGATCAGTGTGGAGGTCAGCGCAAAGGGAATATATCCCAGAGAAGCGACAGAGTGAAAGAGTGCGTGCAAGAAGGGATGATGGTCCGCCATGTTGGTTGCACAACGTAAAACGTACACTCTGAGTGTATGGATATCCAAAAACAAATAAAAAGCTGGAGAGATGGAGAAATGGAGAAGCGGCGGGTGTCCTGTTTGTTGTTGTTTTTTTTTAGCTACATCCACGGGTTGGTGACTTTGTGCTGTGGGACATTTCCCTATCTGCCTGCTTTTTTGCTACAATGGTTAGACCAGGCTCAAGGGATTGAGAATAAATTACAAATATGCGTGATAAATGATAGGTAGAAGGGAAAGTCCAAGAAGCAACAGAAACAAAGAGAGAAAGAGAAAGAAAAGAGAGAAGCATGCAGAGAGAAGGTCCCTCTAAAGAGGAGTGCACAGTCTGCACACCGAAGGCAATGCTATGGGGCCTTCGACATCAGTTGCCACGGATCAGAATGCCCTCGAGTTCAAACTGGAATGAGATTCTCCTCTCCCAAGACGAGGATAGCATTTTTACATGCATGTTGTGCTGAAGAAAAAAAGAAAAGAGAAATGATTGCTCTCCCTTTTATCTCTACAAAAAAATGTTAGGACACTCAAGAACATGCAGGGAGGACGTCTGTGTTCTACCGAGATTAATTTTCATCAACATGGACTCTGCTCGACCCTAATAATGCCTTTCTAGGTGTCTTTTCTACTATGAATACTTATTTCATCAAAGACAGTTCAGGGCAATAACAGTGTTTGCGTGAATCTAGCTCCAAAAACGCGTTCTTTACTTCCCCCGAATAACTGGTGATGATCGACCATTTTTTCCTCTATGGCAACATACCACTGTATGCGCTCCTCCAAATTTGCCACTGTCATCTTCGACTGTGAGCACATACCTCACGTAGAACGAAAAAGTCAACAACACTCCGGATGTTATCCGACAATAAATACTACTTCTCAAATGGCTCCGAGGAGGCTCGAGCCGATCAGACTCTTTGCTGCAAACAGGTATTAAGGTATGAAGGAAGCGGCTGGGAATAAACAGGGTTTGTTTATATGGTCTAGCCTTCCAGTGAAAGAGTATTAGAGGCCAGGGTTCAATTTTGGCAAGAATAAGGACACAAGACACATGTTACAGCAGAGCGGCGCTCAAAGTGTGCCAAAAATGCTGTGCAAGTAGAATGCCCCGAGGAGGAGGAAGGATATGCTGGGAAAATAAAAACAAAAGGAGGGAGAGGAGAGATGGCAACGCGCACAAACAGGGGGCGGAGAGACCAGAGCATGGCATGTCGGTGTTGCGGCGAATGAATCTTGACTATGGATCAATTGAGATGTACGCTGTTGTACACTAGTGAGGATGGTTCTATTGCAGGTACATTGTCTGCAGTCTGCGCAACCACATTCTTAGCCCGTGTACAGCGTCTGGAATAAAACAGGGGCACATTCTCAGCGGAGGGACTTTCTGTTGCTAAAAAGTATATGTAACAGGTGTGCGAACCTTGTCTCGATCGTTCTGCTTGTGAAGTTGACACGAGGCGTGTATTTGTACACCAAAAGAAACAGTACATCCGTGGATTACAACCGCTCCAAACGCGGATTACGCAGGCTGAGTACGGTACATACATCTTCACATAGCGGTCGAACCTGTTTATACCGCCACTATGCTCCCTTGCAGCCCGCCGTGAAAGGCAATTAATTGCTGTGCTTTAGATCATCAGTAGTTCGTCTACAAGCATGGAAGTCTGCGGAGTAAAACTCTGAAAACAACAGTAAGCTCCCTCTCTCTCTTTGGACTATGTACCCTTTACATCCGGCATCCCATGGAGCCAAGCCCACGCAACCCTAAATTGCACTTCATTTTGGCCTTTCAAGACATCAGAGCTGGGTTGGGTTGACCCGCCCAAAGAATGCGGGCTCTCTCTTTACTCTGTCTTGCACAGCTAAACAAAAACAAACAGCAGACAATTATCCAAGGCAGGCACCCGAATGGTGCTGCTCCCTTTTGGTCTATTTGTTTGGCATTTGGCTAGCTCACTGCACCAAGGTGTATGGATGCATGGATGCTGATAGTGCCTACTACTCGGGTCTGTTCACTTCATCCTTTTTTCTCCATTCATTGCATTCATTCTGCATCTGCCTTTGCTCCTACTTCATTCATTATTGCTCTTATCCCGCCTTTATTTTTCCTTTCTTCCCTTCCCCTCCTCCCTCACCCCTTCCCCCTCACTATCCCTGTCCATTTCATCATATATATCCATCCATCTTGCACCTTGTAGAGCAAAGTAGAAAAAAATGGGCTGGATCCTCTACGATCCTGTGCCTTACGCAGATCCTTCAATTGATGTGCCACTGGGTCTGACCCGGCGCATTATCTTTCTATCCGTCGGCGCCATAGTCGGTGCTACTGGACTTATTACAACTATACTCTTCCAAATCTTGTCCAAGACCAACAATGACCTACGCCAGCGCGGTCGTTACCTGGTCACTGGCCAAGGGTATGCTTCGACAATAATGACCACCATCGTGTTTGTATACCAGGGCTTCATGTTCCGTTTCCCTTGCTTTGTACTCTTCTGGGGTAGGTGTCCTCGGTACAACCATCACAGAACCTCTGACTGAGGAGACACTCTATTGTTAGTTTTAACGCTAACATTCATCTCGCTTTCAACCTTCTTGTCATAATCCTCTCTTACACCATCCATCTCGAAAAGCCATCTACACATGCTTTGTGGCGTTCATGCTGTTTTTCATGGCAAGAGCATGGCGTCTTGTGACTCGATATGACCGCAGTCTTGCTATTTATGAAGCACCTTTTAGTGTGCCAGACGATGAGGATGGCATGCTTGAGATTTCACAGACCACAACATCCCAAACAGCAACATCGGGCACAGTCAACTCTGTGTCAGATTCAACGGCATCGAGCAACACGGCGGTCGACGACGCGGCCGATTGCAGCAGAGCCAAAGTGTCCACCGAACAAAGTCCAGAAGAAGCAGCGCTAGCCAAAAAGTGGTATAGACGTTACTGGCACGTCACAGATCGTCGTGCACTGTGGTTCTTCTTGGGCGTCTACTCTTTTATCATTGCTTGCGGCGTGGTCTACCAAATCTTGAACCAGATTCAAGGTGGCAATTTAGCCATCTACAATCCAACGAGTTTCAACTGTCATCAATCGCATGAGGTAAGCGAATCCCCGTACAATCTCACACACTCTCTCTCTTTTGTCCCTGGCTACCACCACCCTCCTTGTCTCTGCGGGTAACACATCCTCTTTGTGCATTCCTCGTTTTTTGGTGCTCCAAACATCTCTTGCCCCATACCTTGGATATTTTTGTACAAAGTAAACAAGGTAGATGGAGGGAGGGGCACAATGCCCACTTCATGTAATTAGCACCCTTTTCCATTCGTTCATAATACCCCCTCTGTTTGCCCAGTCTTTTTTTTTTTGTATCCCACTGGACGATGTACACACCTGTCCACAATGCTTGCTCTCAATCCTTGTGTCTTGTGTTTAAGAGTCTCTCTCTCCCTTTTCCTCTCCTTTCAACACGAACCAGTGGTGCTCACACAACCAAACGCATCCCTCGTTTTATGGTTGTTTGCGCTACTCCATTCCTTTTTTCTTGCTTACTTGAACTCTATTAATGCCCGGCATAGTCTTCCCACCTTTTTTTCCTCTCTCCCCCCCTTCCCTCCCCTTCCTCCGAACACGCTACCTAGCGCATGAATGCAATGTCACCTTATTTTTTTTACTGATACGTATCATATTACTTTTTATTACCCACCTCATAGTACTATCCACCCCAGTTAATAGCCATCATCTTCGTCTTCATTTTCTCACCAGCCCTCATTTATCATTTGCGTGGCTACAGCGATGGCTTTGGTATTCGCAATGACTTGATGGTCGTCTCGATCATGGGAATTCCTGGCATCGTCCTATTTGTTGCCGTGCCAATCTATGCTCCCGAAGTCAGCGACAAGGTTCTTGACCGAACAACATGGGTGGCTCTCATCTTGATTTTGAGTCACATCATGGCCGTGATTGTCCCCCTCGTGCGTTATGTTGCTGGCTCAAAGTATCGGTGCGCCTTCGAGGCAGCCTACGACAGTATGAAGCAGAGGAGGAAGGCAAAAAAGCTGCAACGCGCTCGGGAATCTGCAGAAGGAGGTGGCGTTCGTAATGGACATCATCCATCTACTGCCTCCTCCTATCGTAAGAGAGCGCACGATATTGCTCTCGAGACGATTCAATCGCCAACAGACGAGGTGGATACAGGAGCTGGAACCGGTAAATACAACAACGGCAGCACCAATAACCTTGGCATCCCGACCGATGCAACAACAATAGCAGCCCAGCGGAGACCAAGCCGCGCTGGAGGATCCAGCTACTTTTTAACATGGAGCAGACCTGCGAGGGACAGCTTGCGGTACGACTGGGACGCGTTTGTTAGTGCGCTGAATGACCCAGAGGTGTTTGACAAGATTAGCGCATTCACAGTTGGCGAGTTTTGCGCGGAAAATACGCGTTTCTTGGCAGAGCTGTCTCGATTGGAAAAACGCGCCAAACGCTATGAGCGGTTGCGCAACATGACCGTTGGAGGAGGAGCAATAGGAGGAACATCAAGGACACATATGGATGCCAGCCAAGGGCGGCCTTACCAGTTTCCACCATCCGATATTGAAATGAATCACTCGGGTCAAACCACAGATTATGACCCCGATAATAATAATGGAGGATCGAGACATAGGATAAAGAAGATCATTTCCGTGTCATCAGTGTCGTCTTCCATGCCGATGCTTGGCGCCTCTTCTGCTGCCAAGGGGAGGTCGTCGTTGTCGTTGGATGACTTTTCAGAGCCACCTTCACCGCTGGGCTTACCGCCTGTCATCCGATCTCCTGTAGTCTCTCTTAGCAACCGATACAATTCAGCACTCGATTCTCTGCGGACATCAGTACCTTTACCTGAAGGAAAGCAAGGAGAGGAGGGGATGGCGCCTCATAACTCTATTGCATCGCCAATAGGAACCAGCAATACAACAACAGCAGAGCCATCAACGACACTTCAGGATGGTAGCCATGCTCCAGAATCACAACACAATACAACAGAGCATGGTGACGAAACACCATCTTCTGAAACAACTATGGCCATGGCTCCATTGCCGATGCCACCGACGTTGCTGATTCAGTATAAAACTATTTACAAGAATTTCATTCGGCATGGTGGCCGTCTCGAGCTCAATCTCTCACACGACACCTATGTCGAGATCACCAATATTGCCAATCGTGGTGAATGGCATGCAGGCATGTTTGAAAGGTGAGTTTATTTTCTAAATCATGACGATTGAAACGGCTGATTATATTTTGCACGTTTTTTTAATATCCGTTTTGCTCATTCATACATTATATTCTTTCATGTCCCGCTCATGAATGCACGTTTCACTTCTTTAAATATAGTGCCAAGATTGAAGTTTATGAATTGCTGTTCAGGGATGTCTGGAGCAAGTTTGTCTCTGCATCGCATGCCTGGTTATCTGAACGAGCAAGAGAAGGCACATCTGCCTAAATCTCCATCAGATGGAGAGAGAAAAAGAGAGAGGAAGAGAGAGAGTAAACAGCGATTGACAACAAGAGAGAGAGCCAAGAGATGGAAATATCCATCTTTTTGCATACTTCCTCGACCGTGTAACATATAATAAAAGCATTGTTAGCTCCTCCTCCATTAATCCTTTGTTGTTATTGTTAATGGCCACTTGGACATAATCAACCCAAAAAGAGACTTCCTCCTCTACCCTCGCGTGTTGAGGCTGTGCAGCACTTTTAACCATTTTTTTCTAAGCAAACAGGGAAAACACGCCGCTGGTTCATAAAAAATTTGTCAGACACACACACTCATCCGCCGTTGGACAAAGCAAAGAGAAAATGCAAAAGCATAAATGGAGGCCTCCCATCCCACAACTTTGCAAAGCTGTTCAAACAACTCTCAAGTTGGCAACAATTGTCCTTGACTTTTTTTTTCCTTTGCTCTCTATCCTATTCCCCATTCTTTCCTCTCTCTCTCTCTCTTCTCTTTCTTATTTAACCACAAAGGAAAAAAAATAAATAGAGACAAAACATGTCGACCGAAGTCTACCCACCAGGAATCCCCAACATTGACCTTCACCAGCGATGGCATGCTGGAGAGCGCAAGATGCAAGCATTAGCAAAGACACCCGAGACAGTATTGAATGCCAGCCGATTTTTCCGTCCATTTCTGACATTACAGCATCAAGAGTTTGTATCCGGCCTGGAGTACATGTTTTTGGGTACATTGGACGAGCATGGCCGACCCTGGGTGTCAATGTTGAGCGGCCGGGTCGGATTTATGCGATCATCCGATCCAAAGGTA
The DNA here is from genome assembly GCA_016098105.1 of Actinomortierella wolfii. Classification (NCBI taxonomy): domain Eukaryota; kingdom Fungi; phylum Mortierellomycota; class Mortierellomycetes; order Mortierellales; family Mortierellaceae; genus Actinomortierella; species Actinomortierella wolfii. The sequence continues at coordinate 18,381 of JAAAIY010000239.1, forward strand.
CTCGAAATCCAAACTAGAGCAGCGATTGTTCCACCTTTTTCATTATCATCGTCATCGTCGTCGTCGTTGACATCGCCGTCCCTCGTTCAAGATCCTATTTTGCACAACATACTACATGGCGAGCGTTTCGCGCACAAGGAAGGAGGGATTCACAACAGAGGAGGGCTAAAGACGTATTGGAGTGGCGTAGCCTTGGATTTTAGTAATCGACGACGCAACAAAATGAATGGCGTGCTGTATCCCGATAATATCGTGAAACTCGACACCAACACTGGTGACTTGCATGTTCGCCTGACCGTAGAGCAAACGATTGGTAAGTGGCGACAGTATGTATGGTTTCGTACCAGTAGCAGATATGGCAGGTTGTAAACTGCGACCACGAGGTGCGGAGTGCTTGCTTCAGCAAGGGGGGGGGGAGAAGAAGGGGAGAGGGGGGCTGAAGGGCGTAGGCGAGAGAACGGGGGGGGGGAAACAAATTCTATGAGGGGAGGATATATGTCTCATACCTCCTTTTTGTCCCCCCTTGTGCTTATTTTGGCTAACCAGGCAACTGTCCCAAGTACATCACAATTCGCGAAATCGTACCAAGGCCCAACAGAAGTGACGATCATATTCAACAGCAGCAGCAGCAGCAGCAGCGGCAACACGAATCTACTCTGCAGGAGTACCAGCACAATGTAGCGGATCTAGGATCATCCGCCCCACAAGTATTGAGCACACCCCGAGGAGGTACCACCATCCTGTCAGAGTATGAGCAGGAAATAATTCGGCAGGCGGATTGTGTCTTCTTGGCCACCCGCTATATCGATGAGGCCTTGCCTGCACAGACAAATGGCATGGACTGCAACCATCGAGGCGGCAACCCTGGATTTGTCCGTATTAAGGATAACACTATCCTAATCCCAGATTATAGTGGTAACCGAGTAAGTGAAGAGAGAAAGAGAGAAAGAAACGTCTGTTACTCTCCTAAACTGGAAGCATCATATCCTAATAATGAATCTCTCTTGTCTCTACGTCTCATCCATCCTCCCCACTCGATCTTGTGGACCTCTAGTTTTACCAGTCTCTTGGTAACATTGTCAACGATTCGAGAATCGGCCTCCTGTTCATTGGTATGACGACCGGCGACACCCTCCATATCACAGGGCGAGCGAGGGTGTTGCTTAACGAAGAGGCACAAAAGCTCTACCCGCGTGTGCAACGTCTGGTTCTGGTGGAAATGGATGATGCTCTGCTTCAGAAGGAAGCACTACCATTCACCTTCAAGACGAAGGAGCTCTCTCCTTATAATCCGAGGATTCCTCGTCACCAGCACCCTAGTGATCGTCATCAAAATAGCGACGCCCAAGGACAAGCAGAAGAGAATGGTAGGGGCGTGATGAACAAGGCGCGTTTGACAAGAATCGAGCGGCTGTCACGCGATGTAGCGTCATTCCATTTCACTACGACACAGCCTATCCAGCACTTGCCTGGACAGTATGCCGTCATGGATTTTAGCGCGTTCAATACAGTTGGATATCAGCACATGAACAATGCTAATCCAAAGAGCGTGAATGACGACTATATTCGCACGTGGACTATCTCTTCCGCGCCCAAGGTTAAGAAAATTTACGAGATGGACAAAAACAACGACGATCATAACAACAACAGCAGGGGCAGCAACAAGAGCAACAACAATAACAACAACAACAGAGCGATTGAGTGGGAGTCTCAGAATGAGTTTACTGTGACTGTGAAGCGTAAGCCCGATGGCGCCATTTCTACGCTTCTACATAGACTGACCGAGTACTTGGTGGAAGACAAGATCGGAAAGCTAGAACAGCCAGGGGAGAGGGCTGGTGGCGGGACTTCCCGTCGTTATCCATTGTTGGAGATCCCGTTCATAGCAGCCGATGGCGAGTTTGTACTCCCACTCCCCACAGATTCAGTTTTTTTGGGTAGTGTTTCGTCTCCGCGGGAAGAACAAGAAACAAGTGAAACACCTGAGACCTACGACAAGCAGAGTTCGGCAGCCGCCCCTGCCACGAGCCAGCCACGTTTTGGTTCTACTCCTGCTTCTTTGTCACTGGCTGTTCCTGTTCCAGTTGTTGTTGTTGCTTCTGCTGCTTCTGCTGCTGCTCCTGGAACTGTTGCTAAAGACAATAGTCCCGACCTTGCTGCATCTGCTGCAGATACTCCAGATGCTTCTTTGTCATTGTCCCCGTTCTCAGACAGTTCACCCTCTAGACATCAGAGCGATTCATCTCCGCTTCCCATTCGATTGGTCTTCCTCGCTGGAGGCATTGGGGTGACACCATTCCTGTCGATGATCTCGGGCATTCAAGAGATCCTGATGGCAAGAGCTGCATCTGGAAAACACCCAACAAATGATGATGGATTTAACTATGAGGTCGATCTTTTGGTATCTGGATCGACGTACGAAGATACTCTGCCGTCGGTCCTCGAGTCACTCCTGGGACGTATGACGTTGATACCCGAGAGCTGGAGAAACAGACTAAAGCTTCGTATTAGTGCCCTTGTCTCGGATCCAGGGACCATCCCAAGCAATGTGAGTCGAGCTGGATCAGGGTCCGGATCAAAAGTTGGTCTTGATTCTTCGTCATTATTTTCGTCTTCGCCGTCGTCGTTGCCACAATTGTCTGCGGCAATTGCAACCACTCCTACTTCAGGAGCAGGGGTGCAATCATCTAGAACCACATCAACAAGTTCCACGACAACTACAGAGGCAACTGTGACCGTAGTTGGTGGAAGACTAAGCAAAACACGATTGGTAGAATTGGTGCCTGATCTTGCGGACTGGCGTGCCTTTGCCCCGACGTTTGGTTCGTCTGTGTCTGTGTCTGCATCTGCATCTTCGCCACAGAAACAACAGCAGCAGTCAAAACAACACCGGCGGTATCAACAAACAAAGGTGCTTCTCTGCGGACCTGCATCATACATGGAGGCTGCGAGGAACTTTTTGCAGGAGATCCATGTACCAGTTGGTTATATCCACATGGAAGAGTTTAACTTCTAGACTTTAAAAGAAAAAGAATGAATGAAAAGATAGCAAAGTAAAGACAGGGAAAAAAAAGTAAAAATTGAGCCTCGCCTCCCTTTAGCACTTCCTCCTTTCCTCCCCCCCCCTACATACAGAAATCCTGTTCTTTTTTGTCCAACAAACAATCTGACACAAAAGACGAGCGGATAGGGAAAAAGGGAGTAAGATGTCGCAAACTTACCAAAAGGCATTCAAAAAAGTAGAAAAAGGATTGAGACTGGGACATGCTTAGTAATGTGCTTGATGCACGATAAGCGTCGCCTGAACGCTAATGGTCCATTTTTCCTACGCCAAAATATAAGAAGTGAATGTAGACAAAGTTGAAAGAGATAGAGGGAGGAGAAAGGGGAAACAAGGGGATAAAAAGCTTTTTTTTTGAGGGTATCGGGTCTCTGAATGGGATTCAGCTATCGGATGGCAAGAGTAAAGAGAACAACTGTCTCAATTCAGAAACGAGGAAATAGGTTTGTTCGTAGTCTATACCCTCCCCCCCCCCTTTGCACCGGCATGGGAAAACTCACTGTTTGAATTGCATGATAGTGTGGAACGTGTTGCGTGGGATGTTGGTGTGCAATAGCGTGGGATGTTCGCCTTTGGTGCTTCTTGTGGTTTCCAATCTATAGATGCCAGCCGAATGGTACGCAAGATTAGTGGCTTAAGCAGAACTAACGCCAAAAAGGATCGACACTTTTTTCCGCCAGTGGAAAAGTAAAGAATCAATCAAGCTCCACAGCACAACAGACATACTCTTATCCATACATACAAGAAACAAGAACTGAGTTCAGCCTAACGTTGCACATGTGGTATCTTTCTCTTCTTTCCTCGCTCCGTTTACACAAGGTGGTGAAACTGCTCTATCAGAATGAACAAAAAAGAATAAAATGAATAGAGTGACCAGATGGTGGGCAACATGACAAAGAATTATAAACACACAACTCTGTTCTTTTGAAAAGAGAGAGTAGACTGTCTTGGCGAGTCAAATGTTTCACTCCACGGCTGAGCACCACTCTTCACAACATGACTTGGATGATGCGATTACAGTAGAAAGAGTGAAAAAAATAAAGAAAGGCTCTTCCAGACGTGCTCCTTTACTTTTTTTTTCCCCTGTCCTTTCGCCACATCCGTGCTACTTCCTCGGCAGAGACAGGCTAGAAAAAAGGGAAGATGGTCCAAAAAATAAACAAGTGTGCAAGAGAGACTGTACCCGTGGGTGCAAACACAGAGATTAGGGGCGGGAAGGTGGATGTGCGTGGCCGGATGTTTAGAAGCGTAGAAGGTTCCTCACTCCAAACACCCCCTTTTGTCCACCATCCATTTTGCCCCTTCAGAAAAAAAAAGGATTTTGCATGCTCAAAGGGTTGCACACTCCCACCCTAGCTCGCTCATCCCCTACACACAGTCCCAAACCTGTTGCTTACTTGCTTGCTTGTTGCATGAATTGTGTCCCGTTGATAAGGCGAGCCTGAATAGTTCGTCGTGTAGAAGAGCGTCCAGAGCCCTATGATGCCAGTTTTAGTCACTCCATTCGGGAGCTCCACGGAGAGACATCACTTGGTATAACATCGATGCAATGACGATGAGCAGTGTAAATGACGCGCGAAGTCTGACTTGATCGAGGCCAAAAAAAGTGAATTATCTGTGGTTGTTTCTGCCCAGCCTGGGGCAGTGGCGAAGATGACGCGCAAACTAATTAACAAAAAGAGTGCAGACTATCCGCTACGCCCGTCCGTATATCCTGCATCATCATCGTCATTGCCTCCCTCAGAATAGAATTGAGCATTATCCCGAGTGTGCAGCAACAGTAGCAGCAGGAACAAAAGCAAGTAAAGGGATGAAAGCCGATAGTCTCTCTGTATGTGGCTCTGTGAGACCGTTGGCATTTATAGAGGGTAGAATATTAGCGAACGGAGAAAAGTCAGTCACCGAAACTTGTTCACTTTTTGGTGACACCTTTGGGACCCTGAAGCGTGTTGAAGTGAGAGGAAATGGACTATAGTAGCTTCCTCCTCCACTGTATAGGCACTTCGCAATGCTTATTCCCTCTCTCTTACACTCCTTCGTTGCCTAGAGCTCTAGAGATTAGATCTTTCCTTCCCCTATCTTCCATCTTTTTTTCTTTCTTCCTCTTGCTATTTATTTTCCTTCTCCGCCGACCCAGAAAAGGATAACCCCATGTGTGAATGTTGAAGCCGAAAACTTTAAGAGCTGTTCATAGGGTAAAGTAAATGCCTTGAAACCCGCTGCATTCCAACTATCTTAAGTTACAGGCCTTACTTAAGGCGTGTGATGCGCTTCCTCTAACTGACCATCCGTATGCTGCGCTCTCAGATCCCACCTGGTTCCGGCTTCGGATTATCTAGGGTGGTTCTTTCTGCCCGCTCAAGTAGAGCGTTATATTCCGTTCGCTCTGTGCTCTAAGTGAACGCTCTCTCTCACACGCACTCTCTTAATCCCCTTCCCTCTTTTCAATACAGATAAATGAAAAAAGAGGACTGCGGTCCAACACTTCTTACATGTAATTTCTCTAAGTGAACAAAATGTGCAATTACGCTCCTGAACTTCCTCTCCTTGATATTTATGCCATCGATTCTTCTCCCTCTCTCCCCCTTACCCCTTTGTCTGTCATTGTTCACCTTGTTCAGAAGAAGCAAAGAACACTCCCGTTTAGACTGGATCGGATTAGATACAAATCATTGGCCAAGGTTCATTGGCCCGATAAAATCACACTATACGACAAGTACTGTTATAATGGTCTACACAAAACGACTACAATTTTCGGAGGTATACTTGGCCTCCACATTTAAAGTTAAGCCAAAAAAAGAGGAGCTGAAAGCAACATGTGTATAAGCTTGGATGCTTCTTTCGTGCACCTTCAAGGTCCTACATCGTCCTTTTGCCTCAATGGCAGTCTGTCTTTGAGCTAGCCAAGTTAATCAAAGAACAGTTTGCCCAGCATGCTTGCCAAGTTGTTTCAACCCAGCGGATCATTAATCAAGAACGAAGTAATAAAAGGAGTAATGTCAATTAAAATCCTATAGATTTTTTATGTGAAAAATGTGCTAGTTTCGGATTGACGTGCCCTAATGCTGGATTGAGCCAATGAAGGCGTAGGCAGCAGTTGCGCTTTTGCGCATTGCGATATCGATGGTGTATCGTAAGAACGTGTTACTGTTGCTCCACATGCCCTTCTCTTGACAGTCAAAAAGGAGACTAAACGTAGTACATTGACACCTGGAGGGGACGTCCTGACAGAGCAGGAAATATTACTGGTCAGTATTGCCTTCATACAAATGGTTAATAAATAAAAGATATATAGCAAAAAGGAACTTTCTATCCTTACTCGTTCTCTCCTCACTCTAGACTCACTGCACACTTTCTACGTCTCGAATGCTTGTAGCTACGCTAGTTCTCAAAAGGTATTTCATAGCTACAGTACCAAGCCCAAGTTGGCATGTGCGCGAGGCTTTACCCTCAGCCTGTTCATAATGTGCGGCTCAATTTTCTTTTTTTAATATTGTTATTCCTTTACCTAAGAAAAGAATAAAGGCGGCAATATGAGAGTCCAATTTTTTAGGCTCCTCACCCGGTAGGGCTCCACGACGGCGAAGAGTCTTTCTGGTAGGTTGGTTAGTTAGTAGTGAGGTATCTTATTCGTTCAATTAGGGAGAGGTTGCCACAATATTGTAACAGTCAATCCAGGATGCCTGAGTGGCCGTGTTTCTGAGAAATTACAATTTGGCGGTGGTAATATCCCTCCTACGACATACCCCTTAGCGCTTCTTTCTTGCCCTCTTATTCTTAAGGCATTTATTCAAACCCACACCCCCCTTGTTAAACCGGTTTTTCTGGGTTAACGGCAGCCATTCGACAAGACTCTGTCAACTATAGAAACTGAATGATCAACTGGAGATGTTTAAGACTATAGAAGAAAAACGGATAAGATCTGGTCGCCGCGACACAAGACCGTCAACACACACACGTCTCTCTCTCTCTCTCTCTCTCTCTCCGCCTGGACCGCGCTGAAGAGGAAAAAAAAAGTTCTAGCGTAGAACATCTATTTGACTTACCAAAGTCAAACATTGAACGTTCTTGGATATAGTAGACTTTTTGTCATAGGCAAGGCTAAACAGCGCAGATCGGGCCATCCTCAGGGTAAAATCTTGAAAGGAGGGTGGGAAGGTTACCTATTGCGAAACTTGACTCGCCTTCGCCTCGCCCAAGTTGGTAAAACATCCATGGCACCATGGTCCGCGGTTAAAATGGTTCAAGGCGGTTTTGTTCTGAATTTTTTATAGGTAGAACAAAAGGTTATCCACCGACCGAAGCATGCGGCGCCCGTTTTCCTCTCTTTCTCTTTCTCTCTCTCTATCTCTTTCTTAAACCTCCGAGAGAAATAAAAAAAGAAGAGGTATGACATTTTAGAGTAGCTTATTCTGACTTTTGCTCTCTGCTTGTTTGCTGCTTTTTGTTGGTGCAAATGCGAGCGTTATCGACTTGTATATCTCCATCTCGGTGCAAAACATTTGTTAGACACAAGACCTTGAAAAATAAGAGCTACATTGTATACCGTACTTAGACAATTATCAACATCACAAAGAGGTCATGGAAGAGAGTCAGCTTGTATGAGATGGAAAAAACATGTATCATGTAGACAAAAGGTGGGGTAGGTGATCGAAGAGAGAGAAACAAGACAGTGGCACACGGTGTTGGATCATTCTGCCCTTTTTTCTTTCAATCCTACTTGTCCAACCCGTTGATGTATAGTTTGAAGCATGCTTGACTGGGAATACAGAGACAAATCCAGTGAAGAACAAAGACACACTACAGGCAGTAACACGAACACACAGAATGGGGGGAGGACAGAAGGGATGGCCGAGTCCAAGGGAGAAGGGGGAGCCACTCAGCACCACTCAGGACGAAAGGTTCAAAACCAATCTCACATTTTCCTAAATATACATGGATTGAGTTGTCCCTGTTGGGATTGAATTGAAAGACAGTGGATTCGCAAGACAAAAGAGACAGAGAGCTACTGTTAACACACATTCTTATTTCTTTTACTTACTTTTACTTTATAATCTCTATTGGCTCTTTTGGTCCCTGTGTGGTGGTGGTCGAAAGAAACAAGCACTCTGTAATGGGGGCAATATATAAAGAGAGGCCTAATGCCTCATTCTCTTCTAATTCTCGTTTTGACCCCTTCGCAACCACCTCTCTGTCCGCTCTCGACTCTACTTTTTATTCTCTTTATTTTGTACCCACCAACCTGGAGGAGTCTGCCACCAGTAACGCATATACACTCACTCACTCACTCACTCACTCACTCACTCTCCTACTTGTTCATTCCCATTCACATTCACCTCGCATTTCACTTTATACCTTGTTGCATTCATTCCACATTCATTCATACGCATAAAAAATGGAAATCTGCGAAACGCAAAGTGTCCCCCTAGAACTGCAGTCTATCCACACCCCTTTCGCACCCCCACAATACCACCCATCCTCGCTGGTTGCCCAGCAATCCATCTTGATGCCTCCATCACCAGCTTTTGCCCTCTCCCCTTTTGCACTCAAGGCATCTCGCCCCCGATCAGGCACGCCATTGCCTCAACTCCCCGAGAACATTTGGCTTGATGTCTTCCAATATCTCTCGCTGGAAGAGAAGGTGCAGACCTCCAGGTAATTGTCCAATCAACACTGGATCTCGGCAGTTATCATTGATTGATTACCTACCCGTCCACCCCCTTCATGGCCACCAATATAATCACATTGGACTGCTGTTCCTGGCTGTGTGGAATCTGCCCGCATTTTTTATACTCTACGTTTTCACCAAATTCAGCATCCAGCGAAGAAGCATTGTCCGAAAGATACAGGGCCAAGGTACTAAACTTGTTTTGTTTGTGCTCTTTTTTTTTTTCTCCCTCTCTTTTGTCCCTCTTTCTCTTTCCCCTTTTCTCCTGCTCC
>JAAAIY010000239.1:27391-46902 GCA_016098105.1 Actinomortierella wolfii
CCCCCCCCCCCTCCCTGTCTGCGCATTGTTCGCAATACTTGCTTTTTTAGGACATGCCGCACATGGCACCGTATCCTTGCTGATCCGTCGCTGTACATCCATATCTGCCTGGACAGCTTGGAATTTGGCAAGCTTGTACAGGCAATGCGCTACCTTGTGCGGGTAGCTCCTCGACTTCGGACCCTGCGGATCAGCAACTGCTACTCAACGTTTATCGCGACCACAACGGTGCCAGTTCACAACAGCGCAGCGGCCATGTCTTCCCCCCACCCTCACTTTCATTTCCAGACAATGCACTCACACATCTCGACGCTGACGCTGGCACGGCGTCAGGAAGAGTACCAACGGCTGGGCTTTACGCTGCATCACCACTTCTCAGTGGCGCTGAGCCAGCTGATGGAGCAGAGCCAGCGGACGTTGCGATCGCTGGAACTGCAGGGTAACTTTTTGGATCTGGAGATGACATCGCTCATCTCATCAATCGTTTGCTTTGGTCAAGGACTTGAGCACATCCTCTATGACCAGAACAAGGACGAAGGCTTGGTCACGCCCGAGGTCGTGAGTGCAATCATGTCGGCGTGCCCTCGGATCCGATCGTTTGGAGGTCGCCATGCGATCTCGGACGAAGTGTTGGGTCTGATGGCGAACGGCTGGCAGGATCTGGCGGCGGTCACACTTGCACCATACCCAACCATGGCGACCACCACCCCAAAGGAGGTGAGCGTTGATGCCCTTTGGTCGTTGCTCGAGAAGGGTCGTATTGAGCAGCTGGAACTTGTTGATCTCAACTGTGTGTCGAATGAGAACTTGGCTGCCTTGGCGGAACGGGCCGAACATCTGCGTTCAACCCAGGCTCGTCAGTCACATCACCTCCACTATCACCACCACCACCACCATCATTCTTCCTCTTCCCCAGCATCGCAGGAGTCTGCTTTGACGATTCCCGGCGAGTCTGTCCGACACCTGATTGTGTCCAAGTATACGTCGTCACCACTGACACTGCCAGGTTTTGTGTCTCTGCTCAAGCTGTTCCCCAAGCTCGAGTCGTTCCACTTCCGAACCAACTATTTCACATATGACCACCAGTTTCAAGGGCTGACTCACGGCATCTACGAGGCTGAAATCTGCATGGTCGAGCGCTTGGTGCGCAACGAAATGTCACAGCGCTGGGGCGCAGCCAAGGTCGACGCTGGGGATTGCTGGAAGGTTGATTGGGATGCCCCAATGACCGACGAGCAACGCCTCCGCCATGCCATCCTGACTCGTGGCTCTGCTTAAAACAAAAGAAAAAACAAAACGAGGGCACTGGCTGTCCCCCCCTATATGTCTGTCTGTCTCTCTCTCTCTGTTTGCCTCTACTAGGGACTCTTCCGCATTATCCACCCACATAGCTTGTTTTTTCCCTCCATCCTTTTTATCAATCATCCTTCCTCCCTTTCGCCCCCCTTTTTGCCTTCAAAATCGCTTTCATATATACCAGTATACCACTCCTCTCCTTTTTTTTTGTTACCTCTTTTTTTTTCTTTGCTAGTTTTATTTTGTAACAATATAATTCATTTTGTACACCATGATGACCATGGACTGCTTTATTATTTGTTGTTTGTTTTTTGTTTCCAATGGCGAATGTAGATAATGCCTTTCTGTAAAAAAAAAGGGCGGGGCGTGGACCCACAAACCTGTCCAGAAAAAAAAAGCTACAAGGGAAAAAAAGAAGAAAAGGGGATGATGGGGGGAGGGAAGCAAGCAAAGTGAGAGAGGCGCAAGAGCGAAGGAGGGGAGGGGGGAGAGAAGCAGGATGGATGACAACAATGGGTTTCGCAACAACGCTGCATTACACACAGCCCAAATAGACCGAGCCTTTTTGTTAAAAAGACTAAAGACTGAACAAAAAGATAAGTAGCAAGTTGCACACAACATATAATTCAACACATACCGACACAATCGTGCATTGTTGAAAAAAAATGTGTGTGTTGTTGGGTTGTAATGTTGAGAAGAGTTGTATGAGTCCGTTGTTTTGAATGTCTTAAGGTTCAAGTCCAGTGGGACAAAAAAGTACGACAAGTGTCAAGCAAAAAGCACTGGGTGTTTAGGCGAGTTGAGTGAGTGAATGAACGAAAATGCGTTTCTTATTTTTCTAAAAGTTCTGAGCCTACAGAAAAAAAACAAAATAGTTGGTCAAAAAGGATATATATTTGCTGACAGCACCAAAAAGACAATAGAGAATTTGAGCTTTTCATGTGGGTTCCAATGTTTGGGATTTCAAGCTGAGAAAATAACAACCATCCCCTGTCTCTTTTTTTTTCTCTTCCCGCGCAGGTTGCATCGCCGGTTTGCTTTGTCGCTTTGCATTTTTTTTTTTGCGTCCTACGATCGATTCTCCGATAATTACAGCAAGACAAAAATGAGCAGGACCAAAAAGAAATAGAAACAACAAACGAGCGTCAGAGTGAACAATTACTTAAGAGCAAAACAAAAAGCACAGTCGACAGTAGTTGAAAAATCCAGACAATAGAAAAAAATTTGAGTGAGCATAATGAGTGAGCTGAGCGACGACTCAGAGATCAATAAAAAAAAGGTACTGTTCGATCGGTCAGGGACCCCCTTTATGGAGCATGATAATGACCTGTGTTCTTTATTGTCAAAGAAGCAACATTCCACGTAATTCTGTTTCTAGTGACTTTATGGCTATTGTTCTACACAATATAATAGATACTGTTGCAGAAAATGTAAAAGGCCAAAAGAGCGTGAAGCTTGGCGTAGCATATTCTTGGGCTGTTACTACCAGCTACAGCCAAGTCGCGAGATTTTTTTCTGATAATTTATCGAGTAGTAAAAATAACTAGCTTACCTACTTCGATTTGGGCAGCTTAAAATTCCACCAATACTAGAGCCTGAAAAGACTTGAAAAAAAGAGGATATGTAGAGTAGGCAGATGGGCTGGAGACGTGGATAATTTTTTTGACGGATAATAGGCAATAGATATGGTCTTGTATCTCACTGGACCTTTTCGTCCGTGTCTTGCCTACTGTTTGATCTTGGTGCGAGTATGAGGTTTCGCCTCAGAGGAAGGGGGCAAGAGTGTACTCAACAGCTTTTCGTCCGTGACCTCATCAATGATACATTTACATAGTATCAAATTATTGTGTCTTGCGGTCGTTGATCCATCCCTGTCTGTAAAGGAGTGATGCAGGGAGGTTTTAGTGCAAGACAAAATACCTATAATATTGCTTTCCGAAGACAAACTTGCGTGAGAATGACCAAGGGTCGCAGCTTGATAATATTTCATCGGTGACCCTGACTACTTAAAGTCGTGTTTGCCCCCCCACCTCTGCACGTGCAGTTTATCACAAGCTTGTATAATTGACAATTCTTCTACTTGTAATTTTGATAAAATCCTATCCTCCTGAAGAATGAAAAGGAACGTAAAAAGTTTGAGGAGGAGGAAGCTTGTGCACCATTGTTTTGCAGACTGTTTTTCCCTCCTTGAAATGTAGTTCATCCAGTGTACCAGGGGTGACTATTGAACTTGAAATCTGATGCCAACACGACATGTAAAGTTCCGAGGATCAAGGAAACGCAGTCTGCTATCCTCTGACAAATTGCCAGAAGCTGTCGTTGAAGCTAAGAACCCAAGATATGATGGGTTGAGTACACAAATTTGATAATACTAAATATCAGGACACTGGCAAGGAGACCTTTGTCTGTCTTCGTCGTGGATCATCAAGTCGGAGACATTGGTGACCCATAGAAATTAATCAATACTGATGGGGCAATTTGTCACAAGAAGGAACAATGCTCCAGTGATCGTGCAAAGGCGGAGTAGAGGTAGTTACACGCGTATATTATGCTGACCAAATCCGATGAAACTGCCATTGACTCTGGGCTAGAGTACTGTGATACTCGATAAAGGGTTCCATGGAAGGGCATGGCTGTCGACGAGTTGATAATGTGAACAAGAATTGGTTGGATCCTAAAGTGCAGGTTGCACAAACTGATTACTTACGTGCTATACTTCAGAAAAGTCTCTTTCTAGGCTGAATATGGAGTAGTCAGGTACCGTGGATGGATTACCAAAAGGTGCAAGGATCTCTTCAGGAACACAGTCACGGAAACTTCTCCATGTGCTCAAGACCTTGCATTCTTCATCATTCCTTTATTTCTGTTGATGCTGCTTACCTTGATACCCATTACTGTCTTCCTTTGCTCCAAATAACCATCTAACAGGCTCGGCACAACTGTACATAGCCGGCATTCCACCATTTTATACCTTTCCTGTCCTGCACAACATCCATTCATTGTCAGGAACACAAACGGAGAATGAGACCCTCGCGATGTCTGGCAGCGTTGACCCTGTCAGTGCTTTCTGCCTGTGTCCTTGTCCAAGCCCAGCAGGATCTTCCAAAAGCAGGTAAAGACATGTTTTCCCCATTCTATTTGGCATCTTAGATCCATCGCATTGTTCCAAAAAAAAGAGCGGGGGTGCAAGGGCTGCTCCCTTTGTTTCATCTTGAAGTTTCTGTGGTGCAAAACTATATCAGTTCCCATCTATCCATCATCTTGCTGATTTTGGCTATCAATTTATTGAATATGGAGTAGAAGACTATAGGGTCACATCGCTACCAGATCTGTCGCCTGACGATGCCGCAGGGTTGGAGCAATATGCTGGGTAAGAATAGACAAATGATGGCTACTTTTTCATTGGGTATTCAATCGATTGAAGTAGATGCAAGACTTGGTTACAACAAAGTCGCTGTGCAATTCTGACAAAAGAATTCGCTCCTGAGGATCCATTGTTGCATTGGGCGATTCAAAAATAACTCTCCTCGCAAAACAGAAGGGCAACCAATAAGCCTCCTACTTGCGTGGCTCATGACAAGCATGGTCGACACCAATGGAGCAATTGTTTCCTCCACTGTACTCTCCTTCTGTTTATCCGTGGAGGTTCTCGAGTAGTACATCGATAAGGTTCATTCAACGTATGGCTTTGTTACACCACAAACTAACCCCTGTCTATCTCTTGCTTAGCCATATCGCCATCGATTCTGAAGCGTCATCCAAGTTATTCTTTTGGATGGTCTCGAGCAATCACAAGCAACAGAACAAGACTGACAAGCTGGTAAAAAAAAAGTTGATACCGTTGCGCTCCAAGTACTCACAAAGACTTTCTATTCTCGAATCTCTAACACGTTCTTCTCATTCTCGTTATTGTGCTCCAACAACAACAACAACAACAACAACAACCTTAGATCTTTTGGCTAAATGGTGGACCTGGATGGTATGTAAACCAATCCTTGCAGAATACAGATGGAACCCTCAAGACTGTCAGATGATCGGCCATCTTTAATGACTCTTCCTTTTTCAACTTTTCTCTATTTCATCAGCTCAAGTGCGGACGGATACTTTCTGGAAAATGGACCTCTGCGCTTTGTAGACGGCAAGCTCACAACCAACAAGGGAGGCTGGCATGAATTTGCAACCATTGTATTTTGTAAGCAAGGCGGTGGATCCAATCCAGGAAAAGGCTAGTTTAATTGGAAACATACAAGGATTGCTGACGTTAGCATTTGCTACTTTTTTTCAACATGCGGTAGTGGATCAACCTGTGGGTACCGGTCTGAGCTTCACCCGTCAACAGTTACGCGAAAGCCTTGGAGAGGTACGTGAAAGCAGAAATGCAAGCTAGATGGGCGATTTCCTTCTCTCGCCACTCATCTATCATATCCCTGTTTCGACCGCAAGGTGCTTTATAGTTGGATTGGTATGTGATTAATTAACACCTTTTTTTCTTTCTTTCATTTCATCAGATCACAAGCGATTTTGTGGACTTTTTGAAAGCCTTCTTTACCGTCTTCCCTGATCGTTCTCAGTCTGATGTATGTCATTTGCCAAAATTGCGCAGTGTTAAAAAAAAAGCATTCGGACTAATCTTGGTTGGTATCTATTTTATGTATTCTCCTTTGCAATATTTCATCACGTCAATAGATTTACCTCGCAGGAGAGAGTTACGCTGGCACGTACATTCCTTACTTCTTAAAGGCTATGATGGATTGGAATGATCAGGCGAACGAAGGAGATATAGTCTTCCAACTTAAAGGTGCGGTAATTGGTAACGGATGGATCGACCCAGTGACTCAGTACAATTCATATATCCCCTTTGTCGAGAAGCACAACATAAGCACGCCTGCAATGCTCGTAAGTGGTTATTTCTTATCTCCTAGCTTGATGTCACTTTGACTAGTTACAATGGATATATTTCAGAGAATGATCAGCTAACCACTGTTTTTTGGGATATTATTCTTGGCTATTATATACATATTCTTGCAAAAAAATTGTTTTATCTATAGGATGATATGAAGTCGCAGATGGATCTGTGTAATGCGGATATCCGCTTGCATAAATTCATTTCTCACGACGTTTGTGAGGATGTTGTCAACATCGTACTCAGACACACACAGACAGATAGCGGGATGTGTGTGAACCAGTACGATATCAGGCTGCAGGACAAGTTTCCCTACTGCGGCCTGCTATGGCCAGAGGAACTCCCATTGATGAAGCAATACTTGGGACGGGCGGATGTACTGGAGGCTTTGCATGCCAAGGAAGCACCGACACCATGGGTTGAATGCCAGACTCGGGTCTCATTGGCACTAAGAAACGATCAATCACCCCCAGCGACAGACTTACTCCCAGCAATCCTTCAACGAGCCAACCTATTGCTCTTCAGCGGTGACCACGATCTCATCTGCAACCATATTGGTACAGAGTACATGATTGGAAACATGACCTGGAATGGAGAACAGGGTTTTAAGGTAAACGGAATTTTATTTAGAAATGAAATATGGATATCATGGTCCCTGCAACGAGCAATAGAAGAGAAAAAAATTCTTACGCTTCTTTTTTCCAAATCTTTCTCAAAATAGGGCTCCGTGAAGCACACATGGACGGTAGATGGCAAGCCTGCTGGTGCATGGACAGAGGCGCGCAACTTGACCTATGTGCTGTTTTCAAACGCGTCACACATGGTTCCTTATGATGCCCCATTGGCTGCGATGGACATGATGACCCGGTTTATGGAGTTGGACCCAACACTGCAGGCGTTCGAGTCGAAGCTGGAGCTTGCTGAAGAAGGTGCGGGCGACCAGCAAACGCCCAATGCTCCAGAAGAGACAGGAGACAAGGACCCTGACAATGGCGATAAAGATCCTGAAGATGGTGACGGGGATCCCCAAGAAGGTGATGAGGATCCTGAAGGTGATGAGGACCCTGAAGAAGGTGATGAGGACCCTGAAGAGGGTGACGAAGATCCTGAGGACGGTGATAAAGATCCCGAGTCGGGCGATGGAGACAAGGAAATTGAAGAAACTGGTGGTGATGGCGACCACGATGGTGACGATGATGAAGACGACGATGCTGATAAAGACAACGATAACGACAATCAAGAACAAAAGGATCCTACGCATGAAGAGCCCGAGGAATCTCCGGACGGCGACGAGACCCATAAGGAAGAGACGCTGGGCGACGGCGGACAAGGGCTGCCAGAATCGCCAGAAGATAACAATACCTCCTCCTCATCAGGTTCTGCGCCCAGCGGCACCATGCTGCTTCCGATCCTCGTCCTGGGTGTCGGAGCAGCCTTCTTCTTGTACCGTCGTCGGGCAAACAAAAACAGTGGAATAGGTCACGACGGTGCAGAATGGTTCCCACTCAGCAACCATCAGGATGACAGCCAGCGGTCATCACCGGTCCTAGACGAGTTGGACGAATTAGTTGTCGAGAGCGGCTTGCGGCGCGAGAGCTTTGAGGATAGCGATGACGAGGATGCACATCGCTTTCGTCGTTGAACAGCACTGAATGTACCGAAGAAAAAATCGAAAGAAGGAGGGAGGACGAAGGGCAGCATAGCCCCCCTTCATTCTCCCTTTTTTTACCACCATTCCCCAAGGCATGAATATGCCATCCCAACTCCCTACTCACACCAGCTTCTGGTATTTCAAAACCCATCAATAGAGAAAATCATACCAAATAGAATCTACACATTAGCTCTGTTAAGATAATGCAAATGATTTATTGACAAGTAGTGCTTTAAAAAAATTCCTCTTTTCGACTGGTGGATCGACAAAGTAAGGGGAATGCGAGTTCTGAATTTTAAAAAAGCGCCTCCTCAGGTCCAAAATGATTGAGATACTTGACAACAATTTCACCTATGATATATACATGGTTACGTGTGGTTAGAAAAGAGTTCCGCAGGCGAATAATCAACAGAGAGTATTCCTCTCTTCGGACTTGTGCCTTTTTTTTCCTATTCTTCCTGGTGCTAAGATCCTTACCAGCAGCTACAATCACAGCAATAACAATGAGCACGATGATGATCCAGGTGATATAGTTCATGTTATTCGAAGCAAGATCGTCGCGTAGCATGGTCAGCAAATCGGAGATGACGAGACAACGGTCACTCAAAACCTTGGCGCGTTGTCCAATTTCGAGATAGCCGCGGATGGCGTTGTACAATGGTTGAAGCTCGGGTTCCGACCAGAAAATCTCGGGGGTATCTACAACATAAATAATTTCAAAAAAAAAAGTGTTAGCCACGAAATACCGAGCTCTAAAAGAGGTCTGTTGGCACTATGCTTGAAAAAAGATGCAGCTATTTTGTGTGATTTTATACATACCAAGGACATTCGACACCAAGTCCACATTCATGCGCAACTGGAACAAATGGCCCGAAATCTTGGTGATCTGTGGACGCGAATAGTTGAGTTTTCCAGTTTCAGCGAGTTGGATGGGAATGATTTTGGTGTCGTCGATGGTATCATCCATCTGGCACTCGTATAAGGCCAATTTGACGGATTGTGAGATGGCATGGGAAATAGTGAGTTTGATCATGTGGTTGCCACCGCGCAGCGTGATCATATCATTATAGATACGCGGCGTTGTCGTGTAACCAACGTATTCAAAATGAAATTCCTCCGTCTGGATGTCATCCGCTGGCAACCGCTTGATCTCAAACTGTGCGAGATCGCTCAAGATCCATTCCTCTTGCTCGACCGTAAAGTTCCAAAACACGACCACGCCATAGTCAAAGAAAAAGACCTCGCCTCCCATGAACGGTGTTGTCGTCGTTGCACCTGGCGTTACCGCTGTCGTTGGTGTTACAGGGACAATCGACGCGCCTGCGTCATCCATTGTTGACTGGTGGCCATCTACATCGGTTGATACTCCTTCTCCTTCTCCTGCTGGGACACCAGCAGTGGTGATGGTGTTAGCGGAGGCATCCAGCGGAGTTTCATCCACATGGGACTGGAAATAGTCGCCTTGCTGAATATCGGCACGTGTCTCTCCCATGTCACTGCTGTCTGCATCCACGTCGCCCCGCCGACTCTGTCGACTCGGCCGTCGGCGGTTCTTGAGTTTCCGGGCAGATCCATCTGTAGCATGACCGTTGCGACTCCGGATACTGCTAGCTGCAGATCCTGATCTTGCACGCCGGGTTTGTTGATCGAGCATGCGCTGTTGATACTCGATATCAGTCAGATCACGTCCGCTTGCGGATCGACGGAAGCGACGGCCTCGCTGTTCTTCTACCTCGGCGTCCTCTACCGAGCGAGAATAGACACCGTCGTTGGTGTTTTCCTCATATCGTTCGAGCTGCTTGTCCAAGATTGAGCCTCCGCCAGGAGAGCGGATCGGCGGGCCAGACTGGAATTTGGACGTCTTGCCTGGCACGAGCGGGAAGTGATAGGCCGCATACAGAGCCTCGTCGTACAATCGTGGATAGACGTTGTGGTGCTGCTTGAGATATGGGATCAGTCGTTTGTAGTCATATCCCTCTGCCGTACAGTATGCAACAACTCTATCATAGTTTTCCCAAGCGTGCGTGTTAGTGAGTAATTCTTTTGTCTGTTATTTTAAGATGAAATTGCGGGCTACTGCATTGCCCATATCTTGCTCAAAAAGCCCAAAGAGGGGAATCTAATACCTGGAAAGGCCTCGAGCATTTCGCTGCTCTTTGGTCATCATTTCAGATGCAGTGGGTGCACGCCCGTGCAATCCTCGCCGACGTGAACGGCGATCTTCCTGAAACCCGTCATCGATCTGATCCTGCAGATCAAAGGTGTCGTCACCCTCATCCTCTTCACCTTCATCTTCTGGAAAGAGCACCAACTTTTGCGAGAGCTTCGTGGTACGCAGAGGCACTTGCTTGGGTTTGGGGGTGCCAGGCCCACCAGGGCTGGCCGCGGCCATGTTATATCCGCCCGTGTTGATGCGCATTGGGCTAGTGTTGATTGCACCATAGGGCGAGGTGGTTCCGCGGTTGTTTGGGCTATTAGTGAGGTGAAAAGCGCGCTTGGCGCGCGATGTATCTGGAAACAGCTGTCGTGGGTTTGGCATGGGGCTTTGCTGGCTGATGAACTGGATGTGGTGGTGTGTAGGGGTCGTCTGCTGCTGCTGCTGCACGCCTTGCCGCCGCTGGAACAGGGGTGACCGAGCGTTCACAGGCCGCTTGCCAGTATCAGCCATTTTGATAGTATGGATTTCGATTAGATGTTGGATGAAGAAGGCGGTGTGTGAGAGAAAAGAGGGAAAGCAAGTGACAGGGAAGGGTTGACTTGTGCAATGCAAAATGGTGCAGTTAATGGAAATTGAGAAAGGTTTGTCCAAGTCTATGACAGCATGCTGTTCCACAGAACTTTTTTTATGCCCGCCCACTAATAAAAAAAAATTGGAGGTGGCTTGGGCATGGCAGTTCTGTCACGCGCTGGGGCCACTCATTCATTTTCCCAGACGCAAGTATCCAACTCCCATGGAAAAAGTCCTTCCAAGAGAGAGTAGACTGCCTTTTTCCTCCTGATTAGCTGAGTCCCAGTAGCTGTCTTCTGGTTTTTCGTTTACCCAGTGTCTGTGCACAGCCTTCATCTGATTCTCCAACTCATATAAATTATGTGTAATCTTGCACAACCATATGGAAGGACGCCAAAGAAAATCTGCATCTGAAAGCGCGCTTCAGCTTGATCTAATTGGACCATAAGTCCAACTGAAGTGTCATACCACATGGTTGACATTCACATATCACACAAGATGAGCGAAGAAGACGTAAACATATTTGACACGAAGAATTTGAATTCTCTGCCACATCACCACCTTCACGCAGCACAACTGAAGCCTATGCGTCAACTAGAATGCTGGATGATCTCTACTCAGCCTCGCCAAAACAAAAGAGCAACTCTTTCTCAAGCGCCCACGCTTTACAATTGAAAGATAGGACGTCCATATCCCCCATGGAAATGTATACGTCTTGTCTGTGAGGAGCACAGAGGGCGGTGGCGATGAATTCTGATCAAAGGTGATAACGGACCTCGCACTGTCCCTTATATGGCAATGCCGGCTCATTTGCAGAATCAAAACAATCAATCAAACGACGTCACTCGAGAAAACTGAACCAGGCCAAGTTTTTATCTCCCTCTTTCTGTCTTCTCTTCCTTCCCCTCTATCCTACCACCACCACCACTCTCCCCTCACCTATCACAGACATGTTCGCTCGCCAGCACGCCATCGCCTTCAAGGGCCTCAAGGCTCTCTCCGCCAAGGTACCCCTCTTCCAGCCTTGCACGCCATTCCAGTCGATCGTCTTGGTCTGGCCCCTTTCGTCGCTACATTGTCTGTCACACATTCCAACTAACATACTATCCGTCTCTTTTTCTCCCACGTCCTTCGACAATGCTTAGACCGCCGTCCGCTCCATGTCGGCTGCCGCCAACTCCATGCCTGGCGCTTTTGCTGGCAAGAAGAACGCCAACGTAAGAACGATATTCTTCACATGGAATCTTTTGCCCGCGCCTTCCCCTTTTTTTTTCTCGATTCCATTTCAACGTTCAATAGCCATGTCGTTAGTCAGGTTCAAGCGTCGTGGAACAACTGTCTACATGGGAAAGAGGCAACAACTCCATACAGAATGCAATGGCAATCGTGGAATTAAAACGTGGCCGTTGACAGTTACTCTATTCAGCCTTTGGGAAGCAAAACAGGGATAATCGCTCTGATAAGAGTAGGGCGTGGAGGCTACAGAGCCAAGGCTCTCAGGCTTACTTTCCCAGCCCCGCCTATGATCAGATTGCGATAATAGGCTATCCGCCAAACCCTTTCCTACTTTATCATCGTCACCTTTTCAACTCATTAGCCGTTATACATATATCTTCTTACCTAACACTCTCTTTTTTTCTCCTTCATCTCTTCTTTCAGGGCAACTACACTGTCACTCTCATTCCTGGTGACGGTATTGGTCCTGAGATCTCCGAGTCGGTCGTCAAGATCTACAAGGCTGCTGGCGTAAGTTTTTTTTTGCGAGCCAAATCAGAATTCTTATGGCCACTTGTCATGATTCTATTTAATCGTATCTGATCATTCCTGGTAGATCTAACCTCCTTATCTCGTTTTGCCTCTTGGATCGCCTTCTAAACAGGTCCCCATCGAGTGGGAGCCCGTCAATGTCACCCCCGTTCTGAAGAATGGCAAGACCGTCATCCCTGATGAGGCTCTGCACTCGGTCAAGAAGAACACTGTGGCTCTCAAGGGTCCTCTTGCTACCCCCATCGGCAAGGGTCACGTTTCGCTGAACTTGACTCTCCGCCGGTAAGTCGATAATGAGTAGATCAGAACATGGCTGCTAACTGGGATTTTATCAATTTCATCATATGGCTATGATAGACTAACTCGACCTTACCACACTCTGTTTACCATCCAATAGTACCTTCAACCTGTACGCCAACGTTCGTCCCTGCAAGTCGATCAAGGGTTACAAGACTCTGTACGACGATGTCGACACTGTTTTGATTCGTGAGAACACTGAGGGCGAGTACAGTGGTATCGAGCACGAGGTTGTTGACGGAGTTGTCCAGTCGATCAAGCTGATCACCAAGGACGCTTCGGACCGCTGCGCTCGCTATGCCTTCAACTACGCTAAGGAGACTGGCCGCAACCGTGTCACTGCTGTCCACAAGGCCAACATCATGAAGCTGTCGGACGGTCTCTTCCTGCAGTCGTGCCAGGAGGTTGCCAAGGAGTTCCCTGATGTCAAGTTTGATGATTTGTTGCTGGACCGTGCTTGCTTGCAGATTGTCCAGGACCCCTCTGTCTACTCGGACACTGTCATGGTCATGCCCAACCTGTACGGTGATATTCTGTCGGACATGTCTGCCGGTCTGATTGGTGGTCTGGGTCTGACTCCCTCGGGTAACATTGGTCGCGATGCTTCGATCTTCGAGGCCGTCCACGGCACTGCCCCTGATATTGCTGGCCAGGACAAGGCCAACCCCACTGCTCTGCTGCTCTCCTCGATCATGATGTTGCGCCACATGGGTCTTAACCAGTACGCTTCCCAGATCGAGAAGGCCGTCCTCAAGGTCATTGCCGATGGCAAGGTCCTTACTGGCGATCTTGGCGGCAAGGCCACCAACACCCAGTTCACACAGGCCATTATCTCCGAGCTCTAAAAAAAAGTTCGAACAAAAAAAACGCGTCTGTAGTCTGTGTGTAGTAGTGTGTTATGCCTTCTGTATCCCCATGAGTTTTGTCTCTTTTTTTTCCGCCTCTCTTTGTTAGTCCCTCTCCATTCCTCATCATTTCTGTTCATTATCAACTGTTTCATTACATAAACTGCTTATGTTGTTCACTTAGAAAAAACGTGGCAATAACCAAGGGAGAACATGTGCGCAAGGAATGTAGTAAGGTTTCCATAGCAAAAAGACAGTCCCATCTTGGCCCTCTCGGCTCAGCCGAACATAATGCGAGCCGAAGGGGGCCGAGACAGCTGTGTGGAGAAATACAAAAATACACAAATTGTATACCCAAACTCTCGGCCCCCCTCCCAACCGCCATTTTTAAACACTTCGCTTTCCTCCGGCTCGCAGCCCCTGGCTCTCTTCCACATCACCTTCGGTCCATCCTCCACTTAACCTTACCAAGTATAACGATCGAAGCGGTACCTGTGACAAGAAAAAAGGTATTTAAGTGAAGAGACTTTCGGACAAAAAAATGAATCTCTTTAATCTTTCAACTCTCCATCTTCTATACCAACAAGCAACTATCCTAATACTCACAAAATACAATCACCAGACAGGAAAACTCCTTTTTTTTTCTTATTCCATTTACACTACAACCTCAGCAACCAACAAAAAAAACCCAAAAAGTCTGAAACATCATTACGACTACGGAGGAATATAAGCAACCATGGCCAGCGCAGCAGCACTTCAAGCTATTGTCTCATTGATCAAGGACCGGATAGTGGCACCAAAAGGCGGCAGGTCCCGGGGCCAACGCGCACTTCTGTTTGCAGTGATCTCGACGCTGCTGTTGATGCTACGGTACCCAGATCGAGCAATCTTCACACGCGCACGACCAGATTTGAAGGCGATTTCGTGGCGCGGATGGCCCCTGCTTGGAAACACAGTGACGATCATCCGGAACCGGAACCGGTTCCTAGACCAGATTGCCGACAACTTTGAAGAGGTTGGGCGGGATGTGATGGCGACGACGATTGTTGGCCTTGGACAAGTGATTGCAATCAACGAGCCTGTGTGTCTCGAGCATGTACTCAAGACCAATTTCGAGAACTACGAGAAAGGTGCGATCCTGAACACAGTGTTGCGGCAAGTGCTCGGCGACGGCATCTTTGACAGCGATGGACAGATTTGGCGCATGCACCGCAAGACAGCATCACATGTGTTTTCAACCAAAATTTACCGCCAATTGATCGACGGCACGTTCCACGAGCACACACAGCATTTGTGTGCAGTGCTTGACCGAGCAGCCGCTAGTGGAAAACCAGTGGATTTGCAGGCGTTGTTCTTGCGATTGACTTTGGACGCATTTGCCAAACTGTCGTTTGGCCTCGACATTGACTCGCTCGGCAAGGATGGTCAGGACCCGTTCGGATCCGCATTCGACTTTGCAGTGCAGCAGACGGATATGCGATTCTTGAACCCGCTGTGGCGCATCACAGAAGTGTTCTCTGGCAGTGCTCGCAAAATGCGCCAGTCAGTCGCGGTGATCGACCGCTATGCATACGATGCTATCCGCAAGCGTAAACAAGAAACATCTGAGGAGCGCGAACGCCGCCAGGTTAATGGGCGTGAGGATTTGTTGGACCTCTTCCTCAAGTACCGTGATGACGAGGGCAGAGCTTTGAGCGATGTCGAACTGCGAGATGTCTATGTCAACTTTATCATTGCTGGGTAAGTCTTTTTTTTAGAATTACGAACTGGCACCTCTCAATGTTGTAAAACAGGACTTTGACTAACCACATTGTCTTATTTTTATTCATACATTCAATAGTCGTGATACGACAGCACAGGCTTTGAGCTGGATGTACTACGAAGTGATGAAGAACAGGACGGTGCAGGAGAATCTGTGGAAGGAGATTGACCGAATCAATACCCCCAAGGCGACATATGAAATGCTGACAAAGGATATGCGATATTCACATGCTGTATTCCTGGAAGCTCTGCGCCTGTATCCACCAGTCCCGCGCAACCTCAAGACAGCCGTTGCCGACGATGTGCTGCCGAACGGTGTGCAAGTCAAGGCAGGTGACCGTATCTTGTTTTCGACATATGCAATCGGCCGCAACAAGAGCGTGTGGGGCCCTCAGGCGCGTGAATTCCAGCCCGAGCGATGGTTCGAGGAAAATGCAACTGCGGTCGAAAAGGGTCTATTGGACCATCACTTGTCGGAGACGGGCGAGTGGCCCAAGGTCCGGAAGGAGAGCCAGTACAAATTCTCATCGTTCAATGCTGGCCCGCGGATTTGCCTCGGCCAGACGTTTGCAACTTTGGAGGCGCTGACGATTATCAATGCCATCTCGAGCCGCTTCGAATTTAGACTTGTACCTGGTCAGGCTCCTCCAGAACCATTGCCATCGCTGACTATTCCCATGAAGAGGCCCCTCATGACCACTGTTCACCGTCGTCAAAAGTAGAACCTTTGTAGATGAATTTTTTTTGTATTGTTACCAATATCACTTTTGTTCTTTAGATGTCATTTTCATTATAGTATGATATTACACTGCACCCCGCAACCTACATGGTCCTATTCTTGTGTTGTTTTCTACCTCAGCCTCGCCTCCCTAGCTTTATTGATTGTTGCTAGCTTCTGTGTCTGTCAACGGTGGTTCGGACTCAGGCCCAACATCGATTACGTCCCAATCATCGGGATAAACATTCTCTTCTGTATCGTCATGCACCACGTCGTTACTGATTTTCGGCATCTTGCAGTATTCTGGTATATCTCTGATCCAATCGTTACAGCGCGTTGCTCTCCCCTTAGTTCGGTCGTGAACTTCGTAGAAGCTACCGAAGCGAAGCTCTTCTAAACGATGCCAAGGACGATGGCCCGTGTTAATTAAGAAGGACTGTCGTTCTTGCTGAGCCTTCTGTTTTGGATCTTGCGACTTGTTATGGTCAGACTTCCAACCGACAATCCATTTCATCTCATTCACGGTAGGTCCACGTTGACTGGAGATCCCAACGAAGCCAAAATACCGTAGTCGACGCAGTCGACCAAGTTTACCAAAGCCACAAATGAAACGCATGCTGAGGTGTGTCATATCGTCATAATATACTCTGCAAGGGAAAGAAAAGTCGAGAACTTCAAGATTGGAGAGGCGTGAGATCTTGTCGTAGATGCGTGCATGTTCAAGAATCGATTTGCGGATTACTTCATCGTTGCACCGCTTGCGTCGGTAGCGATTATTGCCTTTATGAGCCTTGATCTTTGGGCCATCGTCCAAACCTGGCTGTCGTATGCGCGTGTAGCCCGGATAATACCGAAGCTGGTCGTCCAAGCACCAGTGGTGCTGTGAGTTGGATGCCTGAATAAAAATCCTTAGTACGCGAAGTTTAGAACAAACCCAAGGCGAGCTCAGCATGTCTGAAGCTTGGATGCTTAGGCCATGAAACTCGATGAGGTTTGGGCATGAGCTGAGGATCTTTTGGACATATGCGCTTGGAATGCGGGCCGACTGGAAATCCTCGATAGTCACACGTGCCTGACGAAGGTTGACGCGTGTGAGGGTATTGGCATGTTGTGACAGCAAAAGATCACTGCCAACCTCTCCAAGCGACATCCAGCGCTTCAACTTGAGCTCTTCCAGTCCATCAACAGCTCCAATGAGGTTACCCATGTCGATTTCAGAGATGCGACACCAGGTCGACAACTCAAAGGCTTTGATGGGAATATTGTTTTGACGGATTACTTGAACGAGTTTTTTGCCGGGAATAGTATAAGCTTCTGTCAATTGTAGACTAAGCTTGAACAGGTTGGGGCATCGGCCGATCCAGTCACAGAGCATTGGTCCTCGCATGTGCCATCGTCGTAGTGGCGGAAGCCGAGCGAGTGTGATGGAGCGTAAATTTGTAAATCTCCATTCAGACGGCTTGAAATTCGGACACGGCACGGCCGTCATGTTCAGCTCGATGGATTCGATATGGGTCATTAGCTCCCAAAACGGTGCCGTGAAGTTGCGCTCGATTCGGCATTTGCGGAGAACCAGGTGCTTTAAGTGGCGGTGAGTCAGTGGCGTGACATTGGCCCAGTTGAACCATCCATGGATGAGGACCAGGCGCTCGAGACCCTTGTTCTGTTGGATCAGTCGGACTTTCTCTATCACGGGGAATTTGCGGTGAGGGTCCAGAAAGTGGACTGCTAGCTGTTTGAGACGTGTCGTGTGCTTGACCAGAGACTTGTAATGGACTGTAGCCTCGGCTACTCGCAGCGATTCGATGTACACTGCGTTCCGCTCTACTACAGCCTCCGTCATCAACTTTTGTCGCTCATGCCAGTCAGGCATCGATGTCGGGTGTCGCCATAAAATGGGCTCGAAGTTATCGTTCCACCGCTTTGATACAAGCGCACAGCGGCGAATATCCTGGAAGCTCAAGTACTCTGCCACATGATTTGCAATCACTTGAATGTCTAACGCGTGAAGACTGTGTTTTGTGCAGAGAACTTTGCTTTCCTCTTCTGGTGAAGTGGTCTCGGTCGTCATAGTGTGGTATTGAAGGGTGTTTGGAAAAGGGGTTATGTGAGGAAAAAAAATACGAGGACAGAGTACAAGTCCCTCAGAAGCCCTTTATAGAGGATTTCATCGGTGAGGGTAAACAAAGAGGCGCAGTCCGCAATTGAAGCAAAAGTTGGCCTAATGCATCTTTGACTACGGCAGTTTGATTAACTGCACCGGAAAAAATCTAATCAGTTTGTCCAGACTTTTGGGGGGGAAGGGATATTCTTTTACTCTGCATTTTTTAACAGACACCACGATATATAATCTCTCTTGGTACTTCGCCAGAATAATGCACCTTGTGCCTAGTCTAGCCATTATCCCTATGAGATTGGCCCCCATTTTGTTCCACGCAACTCTCTTCCTGGTATTCCTGTTCTGGATATCTTGTTTGTTCTTGACACGCCTTGTGCAAACTCGCGCATTATATGTGCACTTTTGAGTGGCAAATTGCATGATCGGTTTTCCAGCTCACTGTTCCAAACATCCCACCCATACTCGTCTTAGAATCTCACCCTCTCGAACGAAATCCCCTAATGTCTCCAACGATGCGTCTTTCCAAAAAAAAGGTTTTGATCATGGCCATCTCAAATCGTCTGGTGTTATTCTCAACATCAACCAAGCCAGAAAACGATGAGGATATCTCTGCCAAAGACATGCTCCGTATATGTGACATGTACTTGTCATCTGGCTCGCCCAGATAGATGTCCAGGTGTCCTTTCGTAATCCATACTGGAAGGGATATTCAGAGGGAAGCAGGTATTGTTGGTGGCTGAATGTTCGTGTTGTTGAAAATGTTTTTGTTACCTGTCACTTCGCTTACCTTGCAAAATGCTGCGGTAATATACACGAGCCCCCAGGACCCTGCTGCATGCTGTAAACAAAAGCTAGCGTCGCGGTCCTCTGGAAATAGGGTGTCACTTTGGTCCAGCCTCATCATGAGAGGGTAGAGTGTATCGTGGTGGGCAATAACCTCCAACGGCACAGCACAAACGACACGCCAAAGGCAACAGTTGTACCTCCCCTCTCTTCTCCTCCCCTCAAAAGTATTTCTGGGCTCATGCTAAACTCATACCAAAACGGATGCTTATAGAAAGGATTTCGCCAATTCTCACGCTCTTCTCCCCTCATTCCTTGCCAATGCATGCTTGCCACATGTTTGACCTACTCCATTGGAATGCACAATTCCTTGAATTCTGCAACTTTGGTAGTGCACAATAAAGTTAATATAAAGCAGTCCTTGTACTACTAGGTGACAAAGAATCGTGGGTGTTGGTCAGCTTCCTCATGCTTAACAGCAAGTTCGATGATGCGAGAAACTAAAAGTTGAGAGGAATTAAAAAGGGGATTGCCAGTACATTTGCTTGGACAAAGAAAAGTAGATATGCAAAATGCGGTACCTGAAAGATTTTTTTATGGGCCTCAAAAGAGGGTTTCATTCGTCGGCGCGCACCTGTCCGCA